>SKCR01049610.1:0-65930 GCA_019454045.1 Zanthoxylum bungeanum | reverse complement strand
TAAACGCTTGAAGCGTGATAAATCAAGTGGTGATTCCAATATATGTCAAACGCATGAAGCGTGATAGATTACTTATTAGAAATATTTTAATTCATATGGAGATGATGTGAAAAATATGTGAAACAATTAGGTGCTCCTGAAGATACATTTTTTTTTTTGCATATATAATAAAATATTGATTTATATGAAATTACACTTAAAGAAGTGTATCTATACCAACAAGTAAATGAATCTCAATTACTCTTTAAGAGGTATATGATGAAAAATAAAGAGATTCAAATTGCCCTATAAACATATACATGCCAATGATAAAGAGATCTGAATCGACCTCATAGAGGCTAATAGTTTATAAATATTTAAAGATCACATTGGGCATATATATAATAAATGAAAGATTTTTCTATCAATTATATGTTGGTATATAAAGAAATTTAGAAATTGACATAAAATTATTTGAAAAAATATATTTGCATTGTTGTTATTATTGATATTATGAAAAATAATATTCGGAGATCCTAGATATTAAAATATGAAAGATTATCAAATTATATAATTGGCCAAAATTATAAGATATTAGGCTTGAAGGTTGTACGCCTGAAGACGTAAGCAAAATTTAAAGCATTTCGGATATGTAGTCTATATGTATGAAGTCGTAAAATTCACTAATTAAATTTGAAATGGACATGTTGTACAAACACTCGAAGAAGTAAAATTTTTGTGTTAAGATAAAATGCATGAAACATGTACTTGAAGTACAAAAATAAGATCGTACATATTAAAACTATAGTGATCCAAGTAATTCATATGCATGTTGCATAACTATTATAGAAAATAATTAAAATAAATAGGATATGCTATGTATCCATTTTCTCAAGTGATTTTATTAAAATTACAAGTTAATTTTATAATTTTTGAAAAAATATATTGATAATTTCAATATAAAATAATTGCTCAAGAGTTGAAAAGATTATAATTTAAAAATTATCAAGTTGGTACACTAACTAATAATATAGAAATACCTTAAGTATTTCATATAGAAAAACTATTTTGAAGAATTGTTATTTTCTTATTAACATGAAATATTATTTATGAGTTCTGAAGTATCATATATTATTGTAAAATATCTTGTGGTAAATTGCACATTATATAATATTTGCATTCTGCAAATAAATTATTATTCATATTAAGCTTGAAGACATAGAAATGATGTACAAACATATACTTTTGTACAATAAATGATCGAGCTTTATTCAAGATGATCAACGCAAATAATATATATATATCAGTATTTCTCAGTGTAGATAGTCAAGTTACAAACTGAAACTTTATTTATCAGATGTGGCATAATGTTTCACCTAAAACACTATCAATTATATGTCTGATCAATAAAACAACAAAGTCACATTGAGGGGAAGCTTGCTTATTAAATAGGAGTTGATAACTTGAAGGATTCTACATACATTGTACTCTACCATAACCATTAGGTTTTTCCTAATAAGATTTTAATGAGGCTGTGTTATATCTTCTTAGATTATAGTGAATGTTGTACTCTTTTTTCCTTCGCTAGTTTTTTCCTTTCCATTAGGTTTTTACTAGTAAAGATTTTAATGAGACATATTCTCTATAAGATAAACATAAAAAGGGAAGTGTTATGAAAATATAAATTATATGAATGTTTATCAAATAAATTTTTTATCTCCCCATTATCAACCTTATATCTTCCTATAACTCTCATTACTTCACATAAGTTATAATCCATTATGTATTTATTGATTATGTATTTATTTTACTGTATGGTTATGTGACTATAAAAGGATGGCTCGCCTTATTTGTACAATCTTGATATATGAATAAGAAATGAGAGAATGCGTTCTCATGGTTGAAGAAGATGAATTTCATATTTTATCTTTATAATTATATTCTTTGTATTTCTTTGCCTTTATTATTTAATAGTGTCGTTACTATTTTATAATTTAATGGAAATAGAAAATCGATTGATTTTTTTTTTTTTTGACGTGCCAGTAGGACTAATTCTTTGGTGTAACAGAATCATGAATGACGTAATATCACCAATAAATTAGTAAATAACGTACATAATTTAATATCCATTTTTTAGTTGTTTTTTAATATTTTAATATACGTGACAATGGATTATTGGATTGTTTCATGGATAACATTTTACCGCCGTTGTATTGTAAATTTCTCTCTGCCAGTGGATATCTCTTCTGAAAACAACTTCATAGCTACTGTCTGTTGGTTTTGTTACACATTATTAATAAGTTTTAGACATAACCATGCTTCAGTAAATCTGAATCATCTGTTTCGTTTTCCTGCTGGTTTGTTATAACAAAGCTAATTTGGTTCGCTACGGTAATATTCGTTGTACGATTCTATTATATTTATGGAAAGATTAAAACTATACAAATAATCTATGAAGAAAAAGTGTTTTAATTGTCATTTTTCATTAGTTCACATCACAATTACCTCAATTTTGGAACTAGAAGCAGGTAATCTTTAGTCAATAGAAATCCAGGAAGTTGATCAAGTTCCCATATGAGGTGTCTAGGAATGTAATGGAGCTGCTTTAATGGTGAATACTCTTCAAGATACTAATTCATTGATCCATCATGATGATTCTTCTTTGGCAATGCAGAATTAATTAGCATCTTAATTCACAGTAGTTTATGACAGAAGCGGCGTAAAGATGGCAAGCATCACTGACCAGAGTATTTAAGTTATGGCAATCTTACCAATGTAAAGAACAGATTTATAGAGATCTCTCCATCACGCATATGCAGATTGGCCACCACGATAAAAGAATGCATCGATGCTAAAGAAACACTCTAAGCAGTTATCTCACATTTCCTTGAATGAACCATTGTTCGACCTTCTCAATTCCCATGATGTTAGGCATTGCTTCAATGGTGATTGTAGAAGCAAGGAGATGTTGACAACTGCTTCTGCCGCATTGAGATCGAAGACAGGCAACTAAATGAACTTCTCAGCCGCCTTTTTTCACTATCAATTGGTTGGTAATTTGGATCATGCCGAACGGAAGAAATCTTCAGGGCTTCAGGAAGTACACAGTTGCAGACTAATCCTATCTCAAAGAAAATAATGATAACATCATGGGCATTTAAAAGAGGTAACCAACCAAAATACAGACAGACCATCTATTGAAATGGTCTGCCACTCTAAGAAAAGAATATGTATCGGGTGGAAAGAGTACCTATATTTGCTAGTCGATTCACCCATTTTGGAATCGGTTTCCCAGTTAGCTTATAACAAATGTCCTTGCAGAAATGATTGCAGTTCTTGACAATCAAGTGATATGTATCACCATTGTAGCTTGTAGACAGTCTCTCCATGAACTCTCTAACCTGTATAGGGTCCAAGCATGTGGTCCCAATGAATATTGATTTCCTGAACTTGAAGCCTGGGCACTGCCGTGGTTCAACCTCAAAAACGCCACTAGTTGGGTAGTCATGAGCACCAAATGCATATTCTATGCCATGAACTATAAAGTGTAAGTGCAGTAGATCAGACAATCTGAACTCACTTGAAAACTAGAGAGTAATATAAAATTATAAAGAGAGACAAAAGTAACGGAAAACAGTTTTAATCTGCTGCTTTCTGCATAACTCACTGACCAGTCTAGTACCTGTGCACAAGGAGGGGCTTAATAGACCTAGTTTCCCTTGCCCAAAATGGACAAAGCATCCTTACAAGCAGGTTTGATTATAAATTTACTGCTTTTATTGGCACAGCTAAAATTTAAGCCCTTGTATTCCAAGCTTCGGTTTTTCCCTTCCATTTGCTTATCTATTATTATGAAGGCTACGGAGAAGAGAGAATAAATTTCTCTCTCTTTCAAAAACGGCGGTTGGCTTGTAGTGTTAAACCCGTATTGAAACTTCATATATTCCTTAACAGATAACACCATTAATGTAATTCAATTCGAAATAGCCAGAAAGCATATAGCGGGAAGCAAATTATAATTTTAAGCATAAAATTTATTCATAATTTAGCAAGTCAATACCTAGAGTGAGGGCATATGGTGTTTTAGCTACAAAACTAATGAAAAGCAAATGCATGTAATAAACTAATTAAAGCTCACCTTCTACACCAGAGTGATAGATACCGAGGCCTGCCCAGCAGACATAGCCATTCATTGATGTCAAGTCATACACATTGAGATAAACTGGTGCTCGACCTGGACCATAGTTAGTTGACTTCACTTTGGGAAACAAACAAAAACGTGTCACTGATTTGCCTTTCAAGCGAAGAGGCACTACTGATCTCCATCCTTTCTTCGATCCAAATTTCATATTTGCTCAATTGCAGAGCAGAACTCAATCAGTCCCTGTGTCCAACCTGTTCATACAAGCAAATATAAGAGAATTTTCCATATATGTCTAGATATTCTGTCATTCACAGTTGCAACATTTTATATGGTAAAAAGCCATTAGCCAAAAGGAGACAGCCATCGGATGCAAGAAATCAAGATAAACATATATCACTGCACTAGGCTTCCAATCTCAAGCCACCTCCAAAAATCTGTTATAAGATTTTCTAGATCAGTTAAATAAACCAAAGATTATTAAGATACCAAGGAAATACAAAACCCCATCAAATTCTTAAGAGATTTTCCTTTTAATAATGTTACTTATAGCTCAATATGTTAGTTTGAACTGTAAATAAATTCTAGTAAAAAGAAGCAGTGAAATTCCTGACAATCGAAAATTTGGCCACAATGAGAAACTAGCAGACAGTAATGCTGGATTTGATAAAAATAAAATAAAGCTTGCAAATTCAAAAAGGTGAAAAGTTATAGTGAAATCTAGAAACCTCATGTAAAGGTTCCTCTTTGATAATGATTCCTTCCCATGACTTGAGAAAATCCTTTTTCAGCATCAATTTATTTTTCCACTCTAATTTTCAAATATCAATGATATCATCGTAAACTATCAAGGTTCTTAGGGCTCCTTAAAGTTTTCTCAACTTTTGACACTGATTTACTTAAATGTATACAGTTGTTTAGAATCCCAGGTGAAAATTTTGATTATATCATTTTCTACAAGTTTTGACTTAGAATTAGGAAAAAAAAAAGTAATCAATCAACGATTAAGTGGTTAACATGAAGGCAAAGATAAATAATCTGATGACTTAGAATTAGGAAAAAAGGAAGTCATCAATCAATGATTAACAGGAAGGAAACAATAAATCATCTGAACACTTGTTAACATGTGGAAACTATCTACATCAAAAGTTGACAGTAGTTCTAAAAAATTTGCAAAATCACATTTAATAAAAGACAAATGTCGCTGGCATAGGGTGACGAAAAGAGAAGTAGCCACCTACTTGGGGCTGGTAAGCAACACATAATCCATACTGTATAGAAAGCAAAGGACATTGAAACCCAACAATAATGTGTAATGGTACTTTTAGCATAAACTACCATAAACAGTTTAGGCTAGTCCTCTATGGAAGAAGAAGAATTATATGAGCATAAATTCATGGCGGACAAATATAAGTTAATCTTGAAATTATAGAAAAGTTTTAGAGCATGAACCAATTTTATCCATAAAAATCAGATACTAAATATAGTAATTTTCTCCTTAACTGTAAAAAATTTCCAAAGAGGATTAAAAGGGGACTTAGGGGAGCTTTTAAGTATAAGATTAAAAGAAGAAACGACACTTCAGATTCAGCAGAAACAAATCACAACAAAAGTCAATAAACAGAAATGAAAGAGAACAAAAATTTAATAAGCCCCCGCTTCAAAACATATAGATCAGAACAGACAAAACAAAATTACAACTTGTTATCTCTACTCAGTCATTTAAAGAGGGAAATTGATTTAATTTGGTCTTCTTCCATGTTTGACAAATGATAAAAAGTTAGCCCAGTCATGATAATATTCCAAATCCTCATTGTACTTCAGATATTTCCCAGTAACCAAACAACAAACCCATATAAGAAACAGAGAGAAATGAAAGCCAAGTTATATGCAGGAACAGATTACAACTCAAAAACTAGAAAGCACATGAACAGAACTTACAGATTTAGAGAGGATGGACATTGATTTGAAGTTCCATATGGATAAAACAAACCGCCTAGTTAAGGCTTTCTGTTTCTCAAGTACACAAACCCATTTCCCAAATTGGGCAGTTAATGAGAGAAACCAGAATTTCTTTTCTTTTTGGTACTTGCTCTTTAGCTTCTTTCTCACAGTATTACCCATATCACAGGTGACCTGTTTTTTTGGATAATCATAATCATATCGTGAGTTATTTCCTTTTCAATTATTAATCAAATTTAAAAATAAACAAATAAATACTGACAATGTCTTACTGATACTGAGGACCCTTATAAAGTTATGATTAGTATTGTATTCTGTAATCACTAAATAATATTTTGGGGGAAAAATAAATATTCATATTACTGTTAGAATAGAATTTACAAGTATTATAAAATTTGCATAAAAAACCTCACATACTAACTACAGTCTTTAAGCTCTTCTACTTGGAGCTTACACTCTAAATTTTTTTTACTTGAAGCTTACTTGTTGGGATACTTGAACCTCAAATGAGAGCTCAATTTATAAGCAATGACTTGTCTTCCAACTCAATACAATTAGTAGAGTGGTTATCATAATTATCCACTAATTGAGTGGTTAGGGATGGTTACACCAAAACCGTTAATTCACTAATGGTGGTTGTACAAAATGTTAATTATTCACAAATGCAAGTTGAATTCATATCAATTCCCCCCCTCCAACTGCATCCGAAATGATTTTCATCTTATAGTTATTCTGGCTATATCTCTGCACAACTCTAGTTTGTCCCTTGTAATCATATTTGTTGACATGTTGGTTGTGTCTTTGCACAACATACTTCAATGTGTCTCTGCGCAGTACTTTTCTGCTGCTATTTTTCTTCACTCATTTATTCCTCAGTGTCTTCTTGCTTTCTGGGAAACTCTTTGGCTCCCCCTCATCAGTAAGTAGAGTGTATTCGGAACCCGGATATCTGGTTGATGGAATCTTGCCTTGCTCAGATCTTCTTGTCCGAGGTCCACTGATTTCAAGAGGTCTACCATCATCCAAATATGTGGATGATCAAGTATATTCTAGTGGAGCAGGTTGCGGCTCCCCCTGCTCAACATCCTCTTCTGTAGCTTTCGATGGAGCGGGTTGTGTCTCCCCCTGCTCGACATCCTCATCTGCCTCCTCTAGTTCTGCTTCTGAAATTTCATCGTGCACCCTATCTGTAGCCAATTATGCTGGTGTTGGGTCTGGATTTCTGTCGGCACTGAAATTGGAAGACATTATGGACTTTTCAATGTTTTCAATTGTCTGGTCTTCTAGAAACTCTACATCATGGCTTCTGAAGACTATCTTTTCATTCGAATCCCATAGTATATATCCAAATTCTTCATCTCCATAGCCTAGGAATATATATGGAGTAGTCCTTGCATCGAGCTTCTGCTTGAGCTCATTGGATACATATGCAACAGCTAAACAGCCGAATACTTTAAGGTTAGAGTATGGGGAATTCTTATCAGACCACACTTTCTCTGGAATCTCAGAATTTGACGATACAAATGGTGATCTGATGATCAGGTAGCAGGCGGTACGAACAGATTCTCCCCAAAATGGCTTTGGCAGCTTAGCCATACTGATCATGCTACTGACTTTCTCTATAATGGTGCGGTTCATTCTTTCAGCTACACCATTATGTTGTGGGGTGCGTGCTCTCATGTCGAATATCGGGTCTCCTGCAGTAGACATCGAACTGTACCCGCCTCCATTGTCTGTGCGGAGACACTTCATTTTCTTCTCTATTTCACGCCCTACCATGGCGTGGAACAACTTGAACTGATCTATGACATAATCCTTTGTTTTCACAATTGAATATCACAAATTCCTACTATCCTAGAGGATCTGATATTTCTCATCATCACTGAACCAAAGTCTCATGCTTTGTATGTTGCGAAGAAATCTCTGTGAGGAGTGACGTGGTAGGATGCTGCAGTATCTACCACCCATTCAACATCTTGGGTTGCGGTGTGAAGGCATGTCTCTTCCTGCATGGAGCATATGGTTACATCACCTTGGATAACTACTAGTGTCTCTCATTCGTTAATATTCGGTTGGAAATTGCCTTGGCCCTACTCTCGTTGCAGTTTTTGGTAATTCTCCTTTAAGTGTCATTCTATGCCACAAGGGTAGCACTTATAGGTATGCATTCTTTCATCTGAGGATCTACCTTTGGTTGTGCTTCTACCTCTCCCTCTTCTTCTTCCTTGATGTCTTCCTCGATTCTTCGCGACAAAGGCTTCTGTTTGTTCTGAGCCAACATCTTTTCTCTTGAACTCTTCATTCGGCATGACATCTTTTACCATAGACATGGTAAGTTTGCCTCCTAGAGCCGAATTACTGAGAGTAACCATCAATATCTCTCATCTATCGGGAAGAGAACTGAGTAGTATGAGGGCTTGTACTTCATCTCACAGCTGCATGTCTACTGCAGACAGTTGATTCACCAAGCTCTGGAACTCATTGGTGTGTTCTGCAACGAAAGTTCCACTCTGTAACTTCAAATTCACCAAAAGCCTTATTAACATGGCTTTATTCTGAGCTGTCTTGGCGTGGTACATGTCTTCCATGCATCTGTATCATGTGCTACATAGTGGAAGACACTGTGGTCGATCCACTGCCTAATCTGACCGATAGTTCCGTTGTTGAGTTTATTCAAGTTACTCGCAATGACAGAATCTGGTCTCACTCTCTTCACCTCGATCATATCGAACAAATCTTTACAGTGCAAATAATTTATCATCTGAGGTCTCCAGAGGGAGTAATTGGTTGTTGTCAGCTTGATCATCACACCAGAAGATGAATCTTTTATTTTCATTTTAAGTTTAAAGTTTAAAATGAAAATAGGATAAAATCAGGGCTGATTTTCACAAATCATAGGTCATTGTTACATCCGGAATGGTCGAAAATTATGGATTTGACTCTTCGTTGGTCCAAATTCGATACAAGAGTTGATTTATAATTTTTTAAAACTTTTGGGCTAAAATGTAAATTCCAGAGACATTATGGGGCTCAATGAAATTTACCAGTTATGCTGACGTGGTAGACACGTGGCAGACACATGGCAGAAATGAGACCGTCTCGCTGACGTGGTGGACACATGTCGATGACGTCGTAGATGACATGTCAAACTATTGCTGACGTGGCGCTGATTGTGCACTGATGTGGCGATGATTGTTTGTTGTTGTGGTGATGATTGTGCGCTGACGTGACGATGATTGGTCAATGATGTGGTGCTGACTGTGTACTGATTGTACGCTGATGTGTCGATGACGTGGTTGCCACATTAGCGTTTTCAAGCTTTAGAAGGGGCGTGCGGAGCGTGGTGCGCGTGTGGGACGTGGGGAGCCCGCTGGTCGGTGCGTGTGGCGCATGTGGGGGGTGCTCCGTTCTTTGTTTTATCATCGAAAAATATCATCGTGCTTCTCTCGACATGAAAAAGCTAATGGTATGCTTAAGTTTGATTTTTGAGAACTTTTTCGAAACCCGAATTTTCTAAACCGAGTTTCGTTCTTCATCTCTAAGATCCTCAATGTATAACCAAAGCTACTGATACCACTTATTATGATTCTCTGATCACTGAAAAGTGTTTTATGAGGAAAAATAAACACTCTCTATTAGTACTTGAATAGTATTTACAAGTATCACAAAACTTGTACAAAAAACCTCACATACTAACTACACTCTCCAAGCTCTCTTACTTAGAGCTTACATTCTAAACTTTCTTTACTTGAAGCTTACTTGTTGGGATGCTTGAACTCTCAAATGAGAGCTCAATTTATAAGCAATGACTTGTCTTTTAACTCGACATAATTAATGAAATGGTTGTCATAATTATCCGTTAATTAAATGATTAAGAATAATTACACTAAAATTATTAATTCACTAATGATAATTATACCAAATATTAATTATTCATAAATACAAGTGGGATTCATATCAATTAGTGATATAGGGCGACTCATTGGCTTTCTGCCTTTCTCATCACGTGCCGTGTTATCTTATTCTTCTTTTTCTGATTAGCCTGGTTAATAAATGAAAAAGCATAGGAAATTTTTAATATGAACTTCAAAAGATCACCATTGGAAATGAAAAGAAATAAAGGGATGTGTAATTATGGCAGTAGAGGTCCGCTTTCACCTTTCAACTTCTATTAACTTCACGTGTATAAATCAAAAAAACAAAAGACAAAAAACAAGAAGAAGAAGTAATAACTTAACCTCACAAGTGTTAACAATAATAATAAATGTCAAAATAATAAATTTCATATATTTTCAACATATTTATATTTATTCTCGACATGATTTCATATTTGAAAACGGTTGTATAATAATTTCATTATCAATAGAAACAATATATCTTTTTTCTATAATACATCTAAATTATCATTCAATCATTGATCACCCATCCGATTTTATAGTTGAGTCTTCAAAATATTGATAGATGAAAATGCTTTCTCTACAATTGCAATGCCAATAGCTATAGGTAGAATTAAAGTCAATATAATCAATAAATAAGCTAATGGAAACAACTTATCTTTTTAATCTTAATCATTATCCTTGCAAGTTCACAAATCTCTTTTAGTCTTGAAAAGTCAATTCTCAAACGTAAATCTCTAATTTAAATATCATGTTTGACAATGAATCAGGGGATTTAGATATTGGTTGGATTTTTTTAATTATTTTTCTATTATAAATGATGATTTTTTTGCTTTTATTTGTTTGTAGTTTTAAATTTAAATGACAAGGGCCAGAAAAAATTGGACTACTTAATAATATTTCAAGTCCAATAAATAAATATACTTAAATATATTAATAAAAATTTAATAAAAAAAATAAGCCAACAATAGGCTTTTATCAACAAAAATTCTAGGTCTAGCAAGGGCTTGGACCTATAGTATGTCCACCCATGCGGAAAAATGACATAAAAGACTCAAACCGAGCCACCAGCTCTAAAGCCCCTACTCGGCCTTGGTAGCCTATGGGATTGATAAAAAAAAAATCTCGAATCCCGATCAGGTACAGTTCGGTTAAATATCGGGATGATTTTTATCTTGATTAAAAAATCAAGCTGGAATTCGAGAAGAATTTTTTTCTCCAATCCATGATGAGTCTTGATTAATTGCTTAAAAATTTTGAATTTTAAGAAATTAGGGATTCAGTCTCCATAGAAAAATTCTGTAAGAATTCGAAAGATTCCGTCTTTATTATATAATCGGGTCAAGATTGGGATTGAAAAATCTCATCCTAGCCCTACAAATTGTGGAACCGTAATTGCATAATACATCAAAATTAAAAACTCTAAAATCGGTATTAGAAGAAAATATTGGAATTTGTATACATTATAATTCATAATCTACTACTAATTAAGGTTGATAGCAGTCGTTTTCGAAGACGTTAAATGGATGTGTGAACACGGCAAGCATTTTTAATTGCAAGTTAAGGATGTGATTAAAATGTTAATAAAACGTGCACGTATCATCAATCAATTTTAAGTCTAATGATATTTTATTTTAGTAATCGATTTCTAAAAACGATCAGAAATCAAAAATAATAATCCCATAACTCAGTTTCATTTATATATATTATATATTTCCAAGGAAACTAAACAATATATATTATATATTTCCAAGGGTATGTGATACCCTACATATCCTTGGGTATCAAAGTTGCATGTTCAATGCAACTTTGAGTATTGAACATGCAATTTTGAGCATTAAACATGCAAATTTTATCAATAAACATGAAATTTTTTAAAATATGAAATCAATTGCATGTTTATTGGTAGAAGTAAGTCAAGATGGACATCTAAGCGAACGGTCATTCATCGGTCCGCAATCTCTTCAACTAGTCACTTTGCCGACTACTCAGGCTTTCACTGCTAAGATCATATAATTAAGTGTTCGCGAGTCTAGTCAAGATCAACTACTCAAAATATCGGATGAGAGTACCTCTCGCACTTATCATTTCTAAGGTTTCGCCCTAAAGTAAACAATTTCATCATCGGACTTATGTTTAACTATTGAGGAAAATACTCGAACAAGTAGGCAAAATCAATGTCTTTATTATTAAAAAAACATGATTGCAATCAAATAAACCAGGGGAAACATATTCATCGTCTGCACCGTTATCCTCTACCTTGGCCTACGGTTCTTCACTACTGCCATCCCCTATCCTCATGCAAGAAGCTTGGTGGTTGAGAGTTTGGAGGACAAAGCTTTCGGGTAGGCCGGAGTTGATCATGTAGGTGGGTGGTGGAATAGAGTGATAGTTAGGTAGAGGATTTCTGTGTGTGTTGGGTTGTTCCTTTTCTGGGTCGGGTATTTTATGGGAGTCAATGAGGTCTTGGATCTCAAGCCTAAGGCGGGGGCAGTTGTCAGTTTCGTGGCCTTTTTGCTGATGGAAGTAACAGTATAGGTTTAAGTCGAAGTAGTGTGGCATAGGGTTTGGAATTGGCCTAGGTTCTAAAGGTTTCAGGAGTCCTTGTCTCTTCAGCTTTTCAAACACATTTGACAATGGTCTACCAAGATCGGAGAATCGCTTATTTTTGATAGCCGCGACCTCAGCAATAGCGGGCTTAGTCTCAGAAGGCCCCCCAATATCCCTTCTATTCTGGCCATAGAACTTCCTATTCTCAGCTTCTTCCTCCTCAATGTCCTTAACAGTCTCTCTCAACCGTCGAAAATTGTCGATCATAGAGGTCATCCTCCTCAGCTTGTCGTAAATAGAGGGCTTAGTACCCTTGATGATCATCTTGATCTGGTCCTTCTCCGAGGGCCGAGTCTGTATTTTCAAGAGTTGGCTTCTCCAGCGATCTACATAATCCTTGAAACTCTCCTCCGGCTTCTGCTTGGTATTCTCCAAGTTGCGGAGCGACAAGTCAATCTCCAAATCTGTGACATACTGATTCAAAAAGCCTCTGCTAATGCCCTCCAGTCATCCTTGACCTTTCTCTCCAGGCCATGATACCATACCACGGGCGCCCACTCTAGTGAAATCTCGAACATCTTCTGAACCTAACGCTTCGACAGACCCACGTAACTCATCACAGAAACATACTGCCGAAGATGGACCCTCGGATCCCCATTCCCGTTGAACTTGGCTATGTCGGCATCTTGAACTGAGAAGGCAGCTGCTCTTCAAAATTCATCGCCTCGTCGTCTAGCAAGTCCTCATGATTACCCCTCATCTTGCGGGTAACTGACTCTACCTGATCCCTGAGTTTCTGCAATTCGGCCTGAGACCCGGCTACCCTTCCCGCGGTATACTCAGCCATGTCATCATCAAAAATAGGGATCTCATCACTCATCCTGATCGGAGGCTCTTCACGCCTGATCTTCTCAGAGCTTTCTTCCCCTCTTGCATGGGGCACTGCCATATTGGCCACAGCGGCGGTCAAAGCTTGCAACTGCTCGATAATCTTAGTGAGATTAGTCTCTAGCTTATCCATACGAGATCCCTCGTTATCTGACTCGCTCATGTTCGCTAACGGCCTTTTGATGAGTCTTCTCTCTTCCCTAACCCAACGGGTATCTATGTGGCTTTTAAAACCACAAGTTAGCATGTATGCGTGCGATGCATGGAATATATAAAATACGTGAGTTGATTAAACAGAATATATCCTTCCGACCTTATTTCTCCCACACTCGCGGTAAGCCTATTTTTGGTTCTAGATGTGTTTTATTCTATGTACCGATGTAAGGTGCACAAAATCGCTCTCTCCTATGCTACGGGGTGAACCTCGGCCACTTCTGTCCCTTTCCATCGGTAAAAGACAAAGACTGCCCATTTACAACATGGACTAAGCCTATTATGGGAATCGTGCCATTGTCTAGAAATGACGAGTTGGGCTTTCGGCAATCGTGGTCATGAGGATGGACTTGGAAGCATCCAACAGTATGCAAATATGCCGTAACAAGGCGTATCCTTTCTGGATGAAAGCTAGTGCAGATATCGGACTCATGCTGCTGGCATATTTGGATCATGTCCGAACTTTCTAAGCCTGTCAAGGTTTTCATACAAGTCGGCCCATTATCATTTTAAAGCATTCAATCATATTACTGCGAGGCAATCGTCATAAGATACAAACTCATCCCAGTTTAAATGGCCCAACAAGTTCACACCTCATGACAAAAAGTCCAAATGAATCCAAATGATGATGGTCCCAAACACAAGCATAAAAGGGTGGCTTCTATAGGTCATACAACTATGGTTCACATGCGGGTTTATAGGAGTATAGACAAAGGCTCCCACTGGCGAAGGATTGCCCACAACTAGGTCTTAAGGATGGCAACGGGCCGGGCTCGGGCCGGGCTTATCAAAGCCCGACCCGGGCCCGTACTGTCATCGGGCCGGGCCGGGCAGGCCCGGTCGGGCTCGGGCCGGGTTCGGGCCGGGCTCGGGCCTGATTTTTTAATTATAAATATTATTATTTTAATCCCGGATCCGATTTTTTTATTATAAAAAATTATAAATATAAAAAATTTATTATAAAAATATATATATTTTATGAATTAAAATATTTATTTATTTATTTTAAGCCTGGATCCGATTTTTTTATTATAAAAATTTATTATAAAATTTATATATTTTATAAATTAAAATATTTATTTATTTATTTTAAGCCCGGGCCGGGCCGGGCTCGGGCTTTTTGGGTGAAGCCCGGCCCGGGCCCGTGTTACCCCGGGCCGAGCTTACCGGGCCGGGCCGGGCTTACCGGGCCGGCCGGGCTTACCGGGCCGGGCCGGGCTTCGGGCTTTTCTGCTACCCCTACTAGGTCTCCTCACTCAAGGTTCGAGCGACCAAGTGAGCGCACCTTTTTTATACCCTAAGGTTCGTGCCAACGAGTGATAATACCATATAACGATCCGCCGCTTCGAGTGAAAATGACTTTTCGATACATGAAGGACTGTCAAATGGATTTCTCTATTGAAGATTCCCTAGATGGAGGGTGGAGCGAATTCTCTTAAATACCCTTACCTTTTAGGCTCTTATCGCCTTGGTGACAGGAATAAACAATAGATCCTCCAAATTAGTCCATCAATGTAAGCTTTGAGTAAATGATTATCTAGATGTCTTCACAGCTTTTCCTTTTGGCTATAAAAAAGGTAGTGAGTAAAGGAAAACACCAAATCATTATCTAACTCTAATAAGGCCTTTGGTTAAACCCTTTGGTCCCAACCCACTTGTAGACACGGTTAACTAAAGCAAAAATCACAAACATTACAAGACATTATTTCGGGGTCGATTCTCTATCCCCAGTGGATTCGCCAGACTGTAGGACACAGAAATCGGCGACGTTGTCCCGGGCTCGCGGCCCGGTCGGGAGTACGAAGTAGCCTGCGGGGGACTAAACCGGAGAAATAAAAGAGTCACCACCCACCGTGAACTGGGAAATGATTTAAGGCCGCACTCACTCATCGCAAGGGAAGACCTCAAACCGTTGGGTTCAGAATGGTCCCTTACTTATGTCAATTGTAATGAACAGATTTATGCAATAATATAACCAAGTCTTACGCAACATACACATGCAAGATTAACCAATATCTAAGTTTGCACACATAGGAGTAAACGAAATAAAAGCGAGCACACAATCTCATAAACATATCAAATAGATAAATGCAGAAATATAAATAAATAATAACTGTAAATATTAAAGAGAGATAATTAAGTTCCTAACGTGAAAGAAATAACTAAAGAGGCAATCATGCATAGAAATAAATGTGAAGTGATGCGACACAGAAAAGAGATGAATAACAAGAATGAAAGAAAAGAGATGCGACCAAGGTCAATATCTATATAGGACCTCGAATGCCCGATTGAACATACCTCGCGTTCAATCAAACGTACTTCGTCCAGCGCGACAAAACATCATGGTAAAGGTAGCCCTTAGGCTTTTCATCCCTCAAACGGAGGACCTTTAATCCAACGTGATTTGCCCATGTGCATTATATTATCATTGCATAAATAAATAGCATGCGGAAAGTAAATGGGGGAATAATGAATAATAGATGAACACAAGATTAGATAAAATGAAATATGTACCGTTTCTCAAGCAGTATGTGGAGTTGTATCCCAAGTACAGACCGCACTACCGTCCATTCGGATTCGACTACGAAATTTATGTCTGGGTTTCCATCCGATATACCGCGAGAGATAACACAAAATCATTCATCCGATAATAGTAACATACATGAACCAACAAGATGCACGCGAAGAAATAATAATAAATAACCGAAAAAGATGAACGAAATTAAACAAAGGGTGCCCTCAGGTCTTACCTTTTAAGTCGCTTCTTGGAAGTGTGTTACGTCGTCGTCGGAATGGTTAATACTCCGTAACTTTTCTGGTTCGTTGGTTCAATATTTTCCTTCGTTGTTTCACTGTTTTGGGCTGTTGTTTCCTTTATTTTACTGTTGTTTTTTGTCACTATTTTTGCTTACTATTTTCGGTGATTTAGGGACTGTTTTAGGGTGTAGTTTTCGGTGATTAAGGGGACTGTTTTGGATCGATTTAAGGGCTATATTGCTCACTGTTTTTGGCTTGATGGGGGCTGTGCGTTTTTTGCTGTATTAGTTTGGTTTGCAAGGTGTCAAGGGAGGGGCGGGAGTGTGAAGTGTTTGTGAGTGGGTTAGGCAATTGTGTGTTTCAACATGAGGGTTTGTTGCATGGTCAGTGGGCAGTTAACGTGATCTATGTGTCTGGTATTGGTGAGCCGTGAGGGTTTATTGTTGTGTGGTGTGCATGAGGGTGAGGTCTTCTTTGTGTGGCTTTGTTGCTTGCACTGGAGGGGGAACATGAAGTGTAGCTGGTGATAAGGTGCGTGAGGAGAGAGTTTGCTAGTGGCTTGGGTTTGCTGGTCAGTAAGGGCTTGCTGTGTGTGTGTTAGTTTGGCTTATATGTGTGAGCTGCATGCATGGGGTTGTGAAGGGCATGAGTGAGCTGGTCGTGAGGGCTTTAAAGGGTATTTGGTTGATGCTCTGCAGTGCGTTGAAGGTTGCCTAAGGCCGAGAGCTGAGTGATGATCAGGCTGCGTTGAGTGTGGCTTTTAGGGAGAGAGAGATGAGAGAGATATAGTGATTAGGGTTTTTATCTTTCTTACTTTGCTGTGAGGAGTGAGAGCTTTTGTTTGTGCCGTGAGGATAAGCTAGGATGGAAGGGTTTTGTTTAGGTCCTTTTTTATAAGACTGGGCTAGTTTTTTCTTTGCATGGGAAGGAAATCAAGATCATGCAATAATGGGTAGGGGTGTGCATTAATCGGTTTTAACCGATTAACCGAACCGTTCCGACCCATTTTTTTATTACGGTTCGGTTAATTCGGTGAAATCGATTATTGCGGTTAAAATTTTTAACTTTTTCGGTTATTCGGTTCGGTTACGGTTATGAGATTCGTATAACCGAACCGACCGATTAACCGAAATTAAACTATATATATATATATTAGCGCGTGCAAATCCTTTAATTTTGTAGAGTTAAGATAGTCTGTATGTAAACTGTCAATTGGTTGTAGTTATATTGATTTGATAATACTACCCGGAAATAAAATTGATAAAATTCAAATGACAAGCTGCATTAACAGCTTGATTTTGACTCTTTTTAATTTTTCTCAAGAATTTAAAGGTAAAAATACATAAAATTTCAAATGTGTAGATTTTACATCGTGGTGGATTCGTGACCCTTAAAAATTCTAACATGGTAGGTTTGGAAGGAAATCTGAGGTCGTGACAATCATCGAGGGTTTAAAAATATTTCTCTCGCATGTAATTAAATATAGATATATTTAATCAAATGTTAGTTAGAATCAGATATGTGATCGAATTAGTGATCCAAAAAATTTAATGCGTCAGTGGTTCGACTGGTTGAAACATTCCGAAAAAATCGGTAGAACCGACTTACATCATATATAATTTTACTAATTAAAAATTATAAAAAATATTAAATTTTAATTTATTGGATTGGTTAATAACCGAATTAACCATAACCGACCGAAATATAATGGTTAATTGGTTAATGGTTATGTGTCATAAATTGGTTAAATCGGTCACACTTTTATTTAACCAAAAATTTTGGTTACAGTTAAAAAATCAGGGATTAACCGACCGAACCAACCGATGCACACCCCTAATAATGGGGGATATATTTAATTAGTTTGTTATAAGGAAATGATATTGTGTAATTGATGGGGAATATGTTTAATATGGAAGGTGATTTATTTAGTTTAGGAGAGGAATTTATTTAATTTAGGAAGGAGATTTGATTTGATTTATTTAATTTAGAAATGTGTTTAACGTGTTGAATATTTTTTGGATGGGATTTGGTGTGTCTGGGTGTGTGGGTTGGTGGTGTGTGGGCTTGGGCGTGTGGCTTGGTGTGGGTTGCGGGGATTTTAGGCCGAGCCTAATAGTTAAAGCAGAGATTAATCGAGTGAACCCGATGCCAATTAGCGAGTTAAATTTGTTGATTTAATTATTTCTTGAATTTTTCCCTTCCGACGTCCGTTTCCCTCGACTTCTGTAACTTATCGGGTAGTGTCTCCATACGAGGCTCATCATTGGGCTTTATGTAAAAATGAAATTGTCTACATCAGTGTTAGTAAAATAAATATGAGGCTCCTTATAGACTAACAATAGCATGAGCTTGCTAGCCTTGTATGATTTCCTCGCTTCACCCTCACCCATGTAGAAACTCTTTTTAACTCTCCCTTTTGTTTCCCCCTCACGGGCACTCACACTCCCCTTGGGAACTCCCACGGCCTTGGCCTTATTTTTCTCACCAGACACACCACTCTCACTAGTCTCACCCAAGGTAGTGTTTTCCTTCGCCCTCTCTTTGTCACTCTCAAGTTGCAACTTAACCTGATCTTCATGGACTCGTGCAGGTGTAAGTGGGTATAATGTAATAGGTTTTCCCTTATGCTGAAAATAATATTTGTTCTTGAACCTGTCATGAATAGCTTTCTTTTCAAACTGCCACGGTCTGCCCAAAAGAATATGTCTAGCATGCATCGGTATCACATCACATAGGACATCATCTGTGTATGGCCCAATGGTAAAGCTCAATAATACCTGATTTGTCACACTTATTTCCCCACAATCATTTAACCACTGCAACTTGTAAGGCTTCGGGTGTCTCAAGCAACTCAACCCCAATCGCTCAATCAAAGCTGTGCTAGCAACATTAGTACAATTGCCCCCATCTATGATCATACTACACCCCTTCCCATTCACACGACACCTAGTATGAAATATTTTCTCCCTCTGCTGCACACTCTCATCCTCTACAATATGTGCACTCAAAGAACGCTTGACAACTAAGGATAAGTTATCTAGCGGGTATCCAGCTCCCTCGTGGTCACTAGCATCCTCCAACTATGGCATCTCATCCTCAACCTCACTATCAGTAGAGTACACCTCTCCATTCTTTTTATCAATCATTAAGGTACGCCTATTGGGACATTGTGAAGCATAGTGTCTCATGCCCAAACATTTGAAACACTTTACATCCTTAGTTCTAGTAGCTGCACCCTCAGGTTTTGGTCTAGTTTTGCTCGGTTCTGCAGCCTTTTTACCTTTGGCACTAGGTTCGGCCCTAGGCTTATTAAAGCCTTCACTGAACTCGCCTCTAGGCTTGTCAAAGCCTCCATCTCGCTTCTCATTCGGAACCCATTTCCCCTTCCATGCAGAAGTAGCCTGAGTGCCAAATCTGGATGTTGACTTTTTCTTGAGTTGTCTTTCTACCTTGATAGCCATGTGAAGCATATCCTCCAAATCAACATAGTGATGCAACTCCACCATGTTTGCAATATCTCTATTCAATCCCCTAGAAACCGTGCCATAGTAGCTTCTACATCCTCAACTACATTTGCCATGATCATGGCAACTTCCATCTCTGTGTAATAGTCCTCAACACTATTGGTCCCATGATACAGATGTTGTAGTTTCTGATAGAATTCCCTATAGTAATGGCTGGGTATAAATCTCTTTCTCATGAGACCTCTAAGTTCTGCCCATGTCTGAACCGGTCTCTCATAATTTCTCCTCCGAGTGGAGACAGGTTGATCCCACAAAATCATAGCATAATCGGTAAACTCAATTGATGCCAGATTGATCTTCTTCTCGTCTGAGTAGTGATGACAGTTGAAGATCAATTCTATTTTCTTTTCCCATTCTAAGTAAGCTTCAGGATCATTCTTGCCATGGAATGTTGGTATCTTGATCTTGATGCTACCTAGATCACCATCTACATCTCCTCGTCTACCATATCCCCTCATATCATAATCCCCTCTTCTGGCATCAAATGCACCTCTATCATCAAACCGTCTATCCCTCCCATCATTCCTCCTATCAAACCTCCTATTAGGCCTTCTATCTTGCCCAGCCTGAAATCTCTCATCCACATCATCAATACCATTAGAATCATCAAACTCATTTTTAATTTCCTCTTCATCTGGTGGTACATACTGTGGTGGTACACGTCGAGGTGGCACATCATGAGGTGGTGGTACATTCTGAGGTGGTGGTATATGCTGGGGTGGTGGTGCTCTGGGTCCACTACCAGTTTGGATACTCTCTACATTCTTGGACAATCTCTCCAAAACAGTATTCATGTTCTCCATCGTATCTGTAAATTTTCTATCCAAGGCCTCGAGCTTTTCATCAATGGTTAGACCTGCCATCTCAACACTAAACAAACAGATTAGAAATAACAAGAAAGTGAAGCAAATATGTAAATCCTCACAATCTCATGTGTTTACACTAGAATCATATCACTCCACTCGTGTTTGCACTCTATTGGCTTTTACCCGATACTGTGCTCATAATCACTGCCTTTTACCACTCTTGAGTTTGTCCTCAATTCAAATGTGAATCACACTCAATCCAAGAATACAAACCAAATGTAGTCCTCAAGCCAGCATGAAACACAAGATCTAATAATATATATGGGACATGTGGAAACAAAATGCAAACATGAATAGCAACGAAGAAGACTCAATCAATAATACTTAAACTATAGTATTTGGAATACGGAAATAAACAATTAGCACAATGTAAAAAAAAAAAGCATGCAAATTCACGGTCGTATGCAATTTCGGGAGAAAATTTGGCACCTCTATAGAAATTTTGATGGAATACCCTCCACGGGCACCTAAATGATAATATGGAACAAACCAAATTCAACCAAAAATTCACTTCTTTTTTTTGCTCAAGTGATCACTATCACTCAAGTTCCCTTTGTTTTTTTTTTTGTTTTTTTTTTTATGGTAATTTCAGATGCTGATATTGTGGTTCTGAAATCAGGGTCTGAGCAGAAGTTAAGTTCAGTTCTGATGCTAAGGTTATGATTTCAGAGGCTGATTTCAGGTTCTGATTTCATATTTTAATTTAGGTTCTGATTTCAGAGGTTGATTTTCAGGGTCTGATTTCAGAGGCTGTGTTTCAGGGTCTGATTTCAGAGGCTGTGTTTCAGGTCTGATTTCAGAGTCTGAAGAGGCTAATTTTCAGGGTCCGATTTCAGCGGCTGAGTTCAGGGTCTGATTTCAGAGTCTGATTTCAGAAGCTAAGTTTCAGGGTCTGATTTCAGAGTGATTTCAGAGGCTAAGTTTTCAGGGTCTGATTGCAGAGTTAAGTTTCAGGGTCTGATTTCAGAGTCTGAATCTGATGGTTTATTTTCTTTTCTCACTTCACTAGGGTTTTAGAAACAAATCACACAGCCGCCAAAGAACATGCTTATTTCTTCAACACATGCTAAAGAACAGAATGTATATGACGAACTATATGAAGAACACAAAAAAACCCAGATCCAGAAATAAACAAAGATTACGGACTGATATGAAGAACAACAACAAAAACCCAGAACGAGAAAATGATAAAAGATGAACTGATATGCAGAACACAACAAAACCAGATCCAGAAATAAACAAAACGAAAACAGAAACAAGATCCAACAAGAACTGAAACGAAAATAACAAAGAACGAAAATAAAAACATAATCAAACAAAAAGTAAAGATAGGAAAATCAGACCTTGGAACCCTGAGCTCTAGATACCAAATGACAAGAAACACACTTGGATTCGAAATCGAAGCAAACCCTAAGCAACAGACAGAACCCCAAGAACCGCGAATTTGATTTTGTAGGAACAAAACCCTTCCAAGGCCACAAAGAAGACCCACAAAGAATTTTCCCTTGTGAACCTTTAAGATGATTCCTTGTAGTGTTTTGCTAGCAATGGAGACGCCACTAAGCTTGCTAAACTTAGATAAGTCGATTTTAACTTGAAAAGGGGAATCCCTCCCTTACAAGAATTCGGCCATAGCCAAAGCTTTAAGCTTTTGTGTTTACAAATTTCGTTGATCGTCCCAAAAAGAAAAAAGAAAGAAATTTTAAATAGTGTTACAAAGAGAAACCCTAAAGGCATAAAGACAACAATTCCCCTAAAGGCTAAATTACAAAAATACCAAAGTCTTCAAGTCTTCAAAGGTCTGTGAAGCTTCATTCAGAACTGATTTGGGCCAAGTGAAGTGACTTTGGGCCCTCTCTATTGAAGCTCACATGTGTCTCTATTTGTTTGTTGTAATCGGCCATAACACTCTGAACTAATCCCGCCATTGCTTCTCTGAGTCTTTTGGTCATCTGCCTCATAATTGGCCATTCTGGTACTTGTAATGGGTTTTTTGCTTTGTTGTCGGCCTGGATCATGTCATGAAGAGTTTAGAATCTTCTTAGTGAAGCATCTGAAGGGCTATGCTATGTGGAGCTAGGGCATCAATGTCTATTAATGGCATGATCTCCTAGGGGAATGATTGTATTAACTTTGATAAAAATGGTTAAAGTGTTGATGAAAGTTGCCCAAGATCGGGTATTCGTTTATTGTGAGCCTCAAAAGGAAAATGCAAAAACTAAAGTTGAAGTTATATTTTATCCATTAAGAGTTTTTTTTTTTACAAAGGGCCCTCTCGGGGTTACCGATAAAAAACACATACAAAAAAGAAGAGAAAATAGAAAGGAAAATAAGTAGTTAAACAGTAGAGGTAGGAGCTTCTTCAGGAACAATAGATGAGGAAGGGCCAGAGACCTTTACAGTTGGTGCAACAGAGGTCGATGGGCCATGGGCATCCTCGGTAGGAACGACAGCAGGTTGAGAATGGCCAAGATCCTCTTGAGTATGAGGCAATGTAGACATTAGCTCAGGATCTTGGATGGCCTCGGGGTTTTCTGAAATTTGGCCAAAGGCCTCTTCTTATGTAATCTCTTTCTTGCACACATTTATGACTTGTGAATCATCACCAAGTCCAGTCCGGGCTGGAGCAACTCAAATATCTCCACACATTCCTCCGACATTTCTATCTTGGCCTCTCTTTTGGAAGCCTCTAAGCGGCCAGGCAGCACAACTTCTTTCTTATTCAGGTCATCTAGAGCTTTCTCCAGTTGATTCTTCCTTTGCTTGAGTTTGCTCTCGGCCAAGGCAGCTCGCCACTTTTGGACCTTGAGCTCGTCGGCCTTCTGGGTCACCTCGGCCTTGGCCTCGTCCCTCTCTTTCTTAGTTATTTCTAAGGCCCTACGGAGGGAAGGTACCTAGGCCTTAGCAGTTTCCTCGGATTGTTTGAGGCCCCGACTCTTAGTTTTGGCTTCTTCCAACTGCTTGGACAGTTCTTGCTCCTTCTCGGTCAGATGAATTTTAAATCTTTTGGCCTGACCCCCCTCCGAAAAGGTCTTCGTCAATAAATTTTTATTGGTGGCCATGAGATAGGCCATCTTCAACATAGAAAATGGGGTCAGTATGGCAAAATGAATAGACACAAGTTACAAAGGAGAAGTCCAGTTACCCTTGCATGGAATCTGCATGACCTATTGATGAGGACCTCAGGTGAGAGAATTTCATACTCCATGGCCTTCTTTAAGCTTACAGTATCTGCCACATAATTGAAGGTTTGGAGGAGGTAGGCCACATTTTCCCTCATGTCATCTACAAAGCGGTTGATCCCCAGCGGTAGGGTACCCTTCATGACTTGAGAATGGACTGTTAGGGATTTGCCTTTTTGGTATGCCGTCTTTCTCCTCGGAGCTCTCTCAACGGGCTCATCACTCCCGATCTGGTGGAAGCATATTTTGGATAGTAGGGAGAGAGCAATTGAAGTTTGGATTGGTCGGGAAGCACTCAAAGTTTGGACTGAATGGATCAGAATGATGGCGATTTGTGGTGCGCTTGAGGGCCCGGATGGTGAGGTAGGCGAGTGTATAGACTTCCGTCTGGCCTCGGGCAGAACAAGGATTGTAACTAGAGAGGTGACGCTACTAGACCCACCCCGTGAAGCCCGTGCTAACTCCTGAACAAGTTGGATAGTTGGAACCAGACATTCCTGCAAACAAAAGAAAATGGTTAGAAAATGAAAAAAAGGGCAAAACAAAGTAAAGAAAAAGACAAGGCAGTAGATACAAAGTTAGTGGGTCAGTCAGAACCTACCAGCCTGCCTGGACTGGGGTGGTGGAGTGCTCGGGATGAATCCTGGGTCAGTAGGGGTAGAAGGGTTGTCAAGGTCCCTATAATGGCCCCCCAAACTCTATCGTCTTCTATAGCCTAGTTGGGGTCTTGTGGTGGACTTTTGGGAGATCTCCCCAACAAGCTACAGGAGGCTCGAAGGTTAGTTAAACTGTCAAGGTTGATTAGAAGGAAAACAGAGGTCGGGTCGTTACCTCTATCCGAGAAGATGTTAGGGATTGTGATACGTTCGCCGTAAATCAATTGGTACTTTCCCAGGGGCCCACGACCAAAAACCATTTGTCCTTAAAGTTTTTATTGGTGGCTGGGAAGTTGGTGATGATATGGGGGACCTCGGCATGGGCAAAAAGGTAATACCAACCTTTGTACTCTTTTGGGTTGACATTCATCCGGTACAGCCTTTTCAATTTAGGGAAGGTCGACTCTTCTAGCACGGCTCGGCTCCAGATTATGTGCATGCCAGCTATTACCCTTCATCCGTTTAGGTTCAGCTGGCATGGGGCTATGTGCATAGCGGACAACATCTTCGCGAAGTAACCTTGTATGGGTATATGCAGTCCCATATCAAAGAAGATCGTGTATAATGCCACGACATCATCCTCGGGGCGGCTCGCCAGACTCCATTTCCCTGGGACAAATAGCCCGATGTCCTCGGGAATTTTGAATCTTCCTATCAATTGCTCCAGCTCAACCACGATAATTGTAGAAGCCTGGTCTATATCAAGGTTCTGGAAGTCCAACCGGGTGTGGCTTGACTCGAGCAGGGGAACCCATTTGTGGTA
Organism: Zanthoxylum bungeanum; assembly: GCA_019454045.1. NCBI lineage: Eukaryota > Viridiplantae > Streptophyta > Magnoliopsida > Sapindales > Rutaceae > Zanthoxylum > Zanthoxylum bungeanum. The sequence continues at coordinate 40,553 of SKCR01049610.1, read as the reverse complement.
AGATTGGTCATCCTCTTCAGAGACAGATGGAGTTGTATTGTAGTCATCGGGACTTTCAGATCCCGAGCTGTGTATGGTCGTGTGAGTGGGTGAAGCAGCAGGCAAGAGGTTCGAGGGGAGTAAGGGAGGAAGATTCGGAGTCTGACATTCCTATCAAGACATGACCCAATGTGGATGGTTAGTTCACAATCTCATGTTTATTAAAACATGCTAAAACTAGGGTTATCATCATCATCCCTACCAAGTGACTAACCCTAAAAAAACTCTAAGTGCCATAACAATGGAAAAACAGTAAGTCTTTAAAGCACGACAAAAACAGACACACCCAGAAAACCCAGAAACACATGCCCTTCATCCTAAAAACTCAGAGAAAAGCATACCCACACATATACATACAAAACCCCTCAGAACAAGCAATAAAAACACAAGCATCGAACACATGCCGACAATCACCATTATTAAGAACGGAAACATAAACAATGAGAGAAGAAGTTGGTAAGGAACTTACTTATTTAAAGTGAAGAAGATACTGAGAAACTCATGAATAGGCTGAAAGTAAGAAGTTGCAGAAGACATATAAGCTCTGGTGATTTCTGTGGAGAAGACGAAGTGGTAAAAAAATGGTTTGGAGTAGAACAACATTTATAGGCTACTCGGGCTGATCTTAACCGTTTGATTGAGGCGAGTGGGTAAGATTGACAACACGTGTATTGGAGATCTCGGCTATTGAATTCAAATGGAAGAATGAGATTAGAGCAACTGTTTGGTTGGGATACAACTATCCTTGGTTTTGGCGCGTAAACCGTGAGAGCAGAACGTGTGGCATCTCGGGGAGACAAAGCGAAAAAGGAGCCCTAGAAGGATGTGACAGACATTTAAAGAAGGTCATGATGGTTACGCAACTTCCAAATGGCGGCTTAAAAACCTTAGAAACTTCAGCCGACGGTGGAAATAACAATCATCAAAAAAACATAATCTTTTGGCAGTACAGGTACTTTCATGACCAGAGGACGTCGTAGTGTGGCATAAACAAGTTAAGACCCGAAGACAAAAGGCAACCGACACCATTATTGAAGTACGTGGTATCAACTCACCAAATCATTGATACCGAGAACTATGGGACATATGTTGATGGTGATTTTCAGACCCGATGAACTCTGAAACACGAAGAAGGGTATGAAAAGTTTTTCACTTACCAAACTAGGGGGCCCTAGGTTCTGATGTTGATGAGAGGCCAGGTAGAGAGACCCAACTTGGTGAGAAATATTAGACTCGGTAGCACTTGCACATGTGGAGACCGACCCGACCTGATAATAACCCTTCGATTACTTGTCAAGAATGTTCAGGAATTGCAAAGAGAAAGTGAAGGAAGTGAAAGAATCCCTCCCGACCCGACTTGGAAAAGAAAAGAGGAAGAGGATCCAATATCAAGCACCTTGGTATGTTGACCCAATGATAGACATCAGGTTTGCAGTGTCGTGCTTATGTACATATGACGTAGGCCCTACATGAAAGTTTGAGCCTCCCAAAAGATTGATGAGATGGGAGTAAGCCAGAGGCTTATCTCCTGACACACGGAAAATCATGGGAGTGGTTGAAATACAGGCTGATATATGGGCAAAACATGTAACAGTGGGCAAAAAGGCTGGAATGATGAGTTTCAGATGACAAATGGTGGTTGTGTCACACGGTCAGAGCCACTGTTTGCAAAGTAATTGGGGAAAATAGTATGGGCAATGATGATAAGATAACGTGGCTGACGTCACGAGTTGGTGTATATAGACGCACTATATAAATGGGTTGAAGATTCAAATTTAGGGGTTCTTCGGTTGGTTGGTGATTCCATCTATCTAGAAATTTATGTATTTATTTGTAAAAGCTCTAAAAAGCTTAGTGTTCGAGAAAGATAGGCAGGTCAGTCTAACCCAAGGTGGTAATAAACATTTCCTTCCTTTGCATCTGTGGATGTAGGTTGGAGCCACTCTCCGCCAAACCACATTAAATCCTTTGTGTTCTTTGTGTTTTCTTATTTGTTTTTCAAGTTTTCTTTAGTTCCCAACAAACCAAACAAATTCATTGCTTGAGGGAAGTTTGTTCCAGGAGTTTATTTTCCAGAATCGCCCCTGGAACAAAAAACAGTTGTTAATAGGCAGTTTTTATCACACGACATTTGTTATGTGTATTGTCGAAATGCAGAGATCTAATGGGTTTCTGCCATTTGGCATATCTTGTTTTTGTTGGATATGTAATGCAATGGAAACTTAAAATTTTCAATTAATCGGGAAATTTAAAATAATGATCCATTATCTGTTTCTATTAACCTTTTTTTTTAATGCTAACTTAAGAAAATAGATAAAAATCAAGATTTTGAAATTTTGGGAATTTTAATCATAATGGGATGAACTTTTACGTTTAATTATAAAATCTAAAAACAAAAAAAAAATTCAAAAAACATTATTTATTTTGCCAGCCACAAAAGATGGTATTATAGATTATAGATTTAATTGTTTATGTTGTTGAATTTAGATATATATTCAATAAAGAATGGTTAATTTATCAATGTAAAATGTTATAACATATAAATATTATAAATACATGTTGGTTCAGTTATCGTCTTATGCTGACGCATCGAGGATCGACCAGCCCGAACAGGTCGCGGGGCTTGACCTGCCTGAACAAGTCGTTGTAGGTTGAGAGGGAACTGCCCCTGTGGGGGCTCAGGGGCAACACCTCCGAAAGGAAAATAAAATTCAAAAATAAAGTTAACCGAAATAATTGATTTTGTGTCCTCTGGTGTAAAAAATACATTTTGATTTCCATTGTCGCGACAATGATACTTTAAGACATAAAGAGCATTCTGACTAATATTGTCGCGATAATGACACGCTGATGCAAAAGAGCACTCTGACTTATATTGTCGCGACAAACTCATTGGTGCGATAATGAGATGCTCGTGCATATTGTCGCGACAATGCGACATTGGTGCGAAAAAATATGACTAAATATTATGTTTTTTATAGGCAATTTTTGATTGTCTATATATATGGCACGGATTTATTTATAAGACATAACATGTTTTCCTTCAAAATTCTCAAGTAGAGATTCAACAAAGTGTTGTTTTGCATATCTAAAGTTTTGTTGTAACCTGCAGTGAATTTTCTTACAACCCTTACAACACACAATGGAGGCAACTATTGCATAAGAAAATATAATACACGCCTCAAAACTAGACTCTCCATTGTCTTTCCCTAACAGTTTACTAATACCATTAATAGTGTTTAGATAGGAATTATCTAAATAATATTTTTAATTGACCTTAAATTAAATATTAATTATCCACTTAAATATTAAAATCAATTAAATAAGATATATCATTCTTAATCAAATTAAGATTCCATTGTTGGGGCAGTTGTGGGACCCTTAAGGTCGGATCGGTATTCCGCGGAGCGGAAATTGATCTAACCCATGATAATTGAATATGGGTGTATTTTTAAATATTCTAATGAAATACTATATTCCATTACGAGTGTATAGGGAAAAACCGGAGATGAATCAGAGTTTGGAAAAACCAAAACTGGAAAAAACGGAGAGATCGCGCATCGCCCGCTCCATACGTGTGCATGCTTGCAAGAAGCATGCAAATCATATTGCTTGCGTAGCATGCTATGCATGTTGCTAGAAGCATAATACGCAGCTGTGCTGCAACGCAGCAGACGTGACTTTGATAATTTTTTTTAAAATCCTTAAACGCTTTTAAAAACACCCGAAAATAATTTTAACATAAAAATCAACTTCAACATAAGTTATATAACAAACATACATGTATTCTAAATATATATATATAAATATGTATTTTTTTTGAATCAAAACACAAATCAAAATAGAATCCCATAATGAAGTTAATCATGAATAATTCTAGGTCACCCAAAGGTGGTCAAATGATTCTATAATGGTAGTCATAGCTCCAAGCTTTCATCTAGAGTTCCAAACTCTAATTTTATGTTTCATGTCCAACATGAACATTTTGACCCAATTACAAACATATTGTGTTGATGCTTCCAAATCATTCATACACAATTCATTAACCTAATTTCAATATCAAGTTATGTTATTATGTATCCAATATATAATACATCACTATATGTTTCATTAATGAAAACAACTCATCAATGAAAACATAGCTTTAGAGAATATCAAACTTACCTAGCAATCTCGATTCCAATATCCAATCTTCTTCTATTTATTGAAATATTGTAGAGAACTTTCAAAGCTTCTCTAAACACTTCATTTACTTAGGCTAATATCTCTAATTCTTGCTTGCTTTAGCTTTCTCAAGCTTAATTAAGAACTTGCTCAAGCTTGCCTTTTATAGTGAAGCTTATGTAACTTTTAATTAATAAAAGTTCTAATAAACTTTTAATGGGGATTAATCCAATTTGTCCAAATATATATAATTAGGTTTGACTAATCACCTTTGTCTACCACTTTGATTTAGTCCAATTATATCTAGACAAAGTTTAATCAATTGATTAATTCATTGTCTATCACTTTGATTTAATCCAATTAAATCTTGACAAAGTTTAACTAATTGATTAGTTCATTGTCTACCACTTTGATTTAATCCAATTAAATCAAGCCAAATACATTTATTATTACATATTTTGTAATTACCAAAATATCAACCAATAGTAGAGATATTTATGAAATTACAACAAAGTCATTGTGTGATTTTGGATTAATCCAATTGGGTCAAAGTAAATAATTAATGTTCTCCAATAACACTTAATTATTTTAATTGATAATTATAATATCAAATATTATTTATTATCAAACATTATCGGCTACCCAAGTGCTCAACGAGTACACTTCATATTGTGGGACCCTCTAAGTCCAGACACGTTCGTTATATAAGCCTAGCTTATATGTACGTAATTCGACCACCTCCAAATTCGCGAAGAACACGAATAATTTTCTAAACTATACAAGTCAAGTCCATCTTATATGTTTAACAATTCCTCTATTATAGGCTATCCGAGTTGTGCTTAGGAAATATAGATTACACCGTCAAGTTTTTGAGGCGCACATCTCATATTGTCGACATGTCCACGATTCTTTACAACTAATCAGAACACCATTTTTTATATATGCGATCAACCTCAGGTTGTCGACTTTGGCCAAATTCTTGAGAATCGTGACTTACTCACATGAATACCTAAACCCCTTATAGTACATATATATGCCAACAAATATTATCTTGATACACACTTGATTAACGAGTGTATCTGTCCACACACAATGAACATCTAGCGGTCAGACCATGAAAGGTCTCTGAAATATATGACATCGAAGTGTGAAGGATCACACACAAAATCAATGTTATCCTATAGTCAAATTATCACATATGCTACTCAAATCGAGGAGATTCATATTGACGGTGGTGTGCACTTCCAACTATTAGGAATCACCTGTGAGTCATTCAGTATTCGGTCCAATGAATACCCACAGAGCTTCCCTTGCTCACGGTACATTGGGTTAGACCATTCCCCAATTCCAATATTCGACATGTGCTAGTCTTCTAAGTTATAGAAATTCGACCGTATTTTAAAACCAACGATTATGAATATTTACTTTAAGAATAATTTATAATAGTAATACTATCCCAATATCGGACCACCCAATGTCCAGTATTACTACATGAGTATTCTAAAGTTGATGTCATTCTCAGCATATTTATATATCAATCTAATATGAATAATGACATTACCATTAACAAGGTTGAAATGAAAATATTGTTATTTTCTTAATAAATAATAGAATATAATGTACAATACATTATTCAAATTGGTGCTCCAAACACCAACTCCAACATCCATAAATTGTGAAATTATAATTAAACAAAAGTTTACTTACTTATATTTTATCCCTTATACTTTTAGAAATTATAAAATATTACTTGTACTTTTAGAAATTAAATAAAAGTCTCAAATTTTTCCAGATTTACGGATTACTCCAAAATTTTTAGATTTCCATCTTTATCTATACTTTCTAAAATTATGAATTTACTGCAAACTTTTAAGAAATTAACATTTAAATCCTAAAACTTGCTTCTACATAACTTATCTTTTAATTACTCAATACTTTTAAGTCTGTCACCCATTAAGTTCTTCATTAAATTAGCAATTGAGATAGTTATAGGCTTCTTAAATCTTGATATATTAATCTAATTAATTTATTAACAATTGATTCTTTAATTAAAAATTAATTTTTATAAATCAAGAACGGCATCTATCAATGCATTATAACCCTCAATTGAGAAAGAATGTTTACTTTAGTATATAAGATATCTAATAAAGGGGCATGTCTATGATACCCAATGGTATCAAAGTTGCATGTTCAATACAACTTTGAGCATTAAACATACAAATTATATCAATAAATATGAAATTTTTTAAAACATGAAATCCGTTACATGTTTATTGGTAGAAGTTGCATGTTCAATGCTCAAAGTTGCATTGAACATGCAACTTTGAACCCAAGGGTATTTGATACCCTTGGGTATCATAGCATTAGCCCTAATAAAGATATATAGACAAGAGCTCAAAAAATAAATAATTGCCATTTTATTGATATTCTATGTTTAGTACAATGGTAATACTACAAGCTTACACAAATGATCTAGAACATACTACCAATAATATCCCACTTGCAGTAGAGAAATTTGCTATAAGTGTTAACACCATAAGTAATGTGTTTGCCATGCTTGTACTTGGATATAACTTTAGTTAGAGAGTCCATAAGATTCTCTTATCTGGGTATATTCTCTATATTCACATCTCCACGCTCAATGATCTCTCGAATGAGGTAGTACCGCTTGAACACATGTTTGGATTTCTGATCAGATATTAGTTTCTTAAATTATGCAATAACTATAGTATTGCCACATTATATGCTGATGTCATTTGAGATGCTCGGAATCACCCAATATCTGTGATGAATTTCTGATTCAAACAGAATTCATTATTGCATCTGAAGTAGCAATGTTCATGGCCTCCATAGTTGAATCTACTATAGTTGATTGCTTTCCCTAATTAATCAATTTCCGTAAAAACCGTTCTTTCCTTCCTAATCATTTTCCCTAATTATTTTTTTCCTTAACTACTATTTTTCTCACCAATGGAGAATTTTTTTCTTATTAATCAAACCCTAAAGCACTATAAAAAGGGAACAAACACATATAAGCATCGTTATTTTTTTAGAGAGATCATGGAAACCAAGAACCAAAACACAACAACTCTTCTAATCTCCAGCAAGAGATTCAAGAACTAACATAAACCTTCAGAGGTATTCTCAGAGCCGAGTTACCCTTCAGGTACGACCTGAGGGCCCACAAACCATTACTTTTAGGTTTTTAGTTTACTATGCTGCGGACGTACATTATGTATGTCCGGCCAAACATACATCTGTCATAAAGAGAATCTGACCATATATCTCGCTATATCCAATCGTATATTTTCCAGTGGTATATCGGATGAAAATCCAGACATAAATTTCATTCTCGATTCTGAATGGACGGTAGTATGGTCTGTACTTGTGATACAACTACATGGACCATTGGGAAATAATTATACATGTCGGTCTTGTTGAATTCATTTTTATTATTACTATGTTATTTCTAACCTGTATGATCCTGCACTTTTCATTAGTCTGTTTTACACATAATATCTTACGAGACTTACATTAAGTCCGGCCAGACATTATTGGCATAAAAAAATTGTTCGGCCAAGCTTCTTCGAATTCAGGTCGAAAAAATATGTTTAATTCGTCCGTTATTATTGCTTTGATAATTTCAGGACATTTTGTAATTTATTCATTTATCATTCATTTATTATGATTGCGTCATGTATGTGATGAGTGGTAAATAGATCACCATTTCCCACTCATTTGACTTAATATTTTGTATAGTTTCTTACGTTTTGTGAATATTTTGATATGTTTTGTGGTATTTTGTAAATAAATAAAATAACAGGACTCTCTGGAGGTAATTCGGGGTCAAAATAGTGAAAAACATATAAAAATGGCAAAAATATAAATTTCATGCTAAAATATGTCGTGCTAAAATGCGTCGTCTGCTAACGTACGCCGGAGACTGCTAACATGCGCCGGACACGTGGACCAATCAGAGAAATTTTTCTATCATGCGTCATTGCTAACATGCGCCTACCACGTGTCAACATCTGCTAACGTGTGCCGGACACGTGTCACCATCACATGCTGCTGACAATCATCATCAACACGTGTCAATGCTGACGTCATCGTCGCGACGCGCAACAACTTTCCAGGTCGCGACACTGACACAATTATTGAGCTGCCGATGGTGACCCCGCCACGTGTCCTCATCTCCGAAAGTTCTGTGCCACGGGTCCACCATCATCCGCGCATTGCGACGCGCAATGTTGAACGCGTCGTGACGCGTGAAGCCAAAATTTTTCAATAAATAGAGGCCAAAATTTCATTTGTAATTCATATTTTCTTGTAAGGAATTCCTTAAGAATACTAAGAAGATTGTATCTTGTTTGTTTATTTACAGCTTTCAGTATTTAATTTTCATATTAGCACTTTCTTTTATTTACTTTTCAGTCTTTACTTTCTATATTTAATTTCATTTACTTTTACGCAATAGTACTTTCCTTTCTTTACTTTTCAGTTTTTACTTTTTAGTAATGATGATGTAACTCCCCCTCCCCCCGCTGGGGTGAAAGGTAAAACTTTTATTACTACTATTTAAATTAATCTCCCTTAATTATAATATATAAACTATTTAAAACCTGGCTTAATGAGGATACCGCCTTTATGGTCGGTTGGACTTAATTATAAAATTGGTTTTAACCTGACTAAACTGGTGATGAGTGGTAATTATATCTCTATTTTCCACTCATTTAACCTAATATTTTGTATAGTTTCTTGAGTTTTGTGAATATTTTGATGTGTTTTGTGTTATTTTGTAGATAAATAAAGTTTCAGGACATTCTGGAGGTGATTTGGGGCCAAAACAGTGAAAACGGACGAAAAAGGGCAAAATGGTCATTCTGCGCCTCGCGACGCGCAAGCCTATGGCGTCGCGACGTATAACGTGCACCGGGTCCATGCTAACATGCGCCAGGTCCACATGTCAGAATCTGAGAAGTTTGACTTTGCTAACGTGCGCCGTGCCACGTGTCACCATCACAACTGATTTGCTAACGTGCGCCATGCCACATGTCATCATCCTACGGTGCCGACAGTCACCATCACCACGTGTCGCCATGTGTCACTCCACGTCACCGCCATGTCATCATCCATATAACCAGTTGACCGAGTCAAAGTGCCACGTCACTGCCACGTCATCATCATCCAATCACAGCGTGCCACGTGTTTCAATCTTACGGTGCCGACACTTCCTTTCACCACGTGTCTCCACGTCAGCATAATAATTAAGCTCTCAGCCGCCTTGCCACGTGTCGCTTTATATCCTTATCTGAATCGCCACGCGTCACCACCTCAGCATGCCACGCCAAAAGAGACTGGCGTCGCGACGCTGGTACATTTGGCGTCGCGACGCTGGAGGCCTATTCGCGCCTATAAATTGAGCTCGAGGTTTCAGTTTCAAATGTACCTTCCTCTCTAATTTCTCTGATCTAAATAGAGAGTTTTCTATCTAGTTTCTTTTAAATTTTAGTTTTGTAATTAATTTTAATTACGTTATGTAATAATAATAATTTACTTTCTTACTTTTTACAGTTTTTACTATTCACCATGAAGAGGTAACTTCCCCCTGCTAGAGTGAAAGGTAATTCTTTTACTATTGCTATTTAGATTAATCTCCATTAAATATAATATATTCACTATTTAAAATTTGACTTAAAAAGGATACCACCAGATTGGTCGGTTGGTAATTCATTTTAATCTGGTTTAAACTTGACTAATCAAGGATACCGCCAGATTGGTCAGTTGGTAATTAAATTTTCTTACCGCCTATATGGCAGGTTTATTTTGATTCCGCCTTTATGGCTGGTTGGACTTAATTTGACTTAATCAAGTTACCGCCGATATGGACGGTTAGTAAAATAATCACAAGGTAATATATTATATTAAGGGAGATATCTAAATAGTAAATAGTAAAAGTTGATCCTTTTACCTTAGCATTTTATTTTATTACAATTTACTTTTCAGCTTTTACTTTACCGTAATTACTTTTTCAGTATTTTTACTTTATGTCTTTTAAAGCCCTAGTTATGTGTTGTAACTAAATTAGTTATCTGGGGTTGTGATGACTTTTAATATCACCGGTTTATAAGAGGTTATTTTATAGTTTGGGTAATTTAAAAGTTTACTTATTAAGTCTTAAGCCTAATGCGTCTTGTTAATTGGCCACTAAGAAGATTGATCTGGTAAATCTAAAATGAACTAGACATAGGGATTTTAGGTTTCAGCCTTAGACTTAATAGCCCACGATCTTCCTTGAGGATAGATAACCCTTTAATAGATTTCCTTACAGGATAGACATATACCTGTCGGGCGGGGGTAACCATAATTGGAACTTAAACTTAATGAATCCAGATAATTTGGTTGACATAGACATATGGTTCAATTGGGTTAAACTGGGTATTTGCGTCTGACCATCGACAGAGGCTTTCGCATAATTTAGTGTTCCAGGTTAGTAAACCAATTTATTACACAAACTTGAAATAACCACTTCATCTTTAAAATGATATTGGAAGAAATCACAACCCTATATAGTTTTTAATATTGAATTTTCTTAAACCTACTTTTGTGCAATTTTATTTACTTGTTTTTAAATTTAGAATCATCACCATTTCAAATCAATCAATCAAACTGTTAGATACTAGTAATCATTTGACCTCATAAAATTAATAGATTAGGTATTAAGTCCTCGTGGGATCGATACTTTTTATACTACTTGAACGATACGTACGCTTGCGTTATACGTGTGTGTTTACGCCGGTCAAGTTTTTGGCGCCGTTGCCGGGGACTTATTTATCATTTACTATTAGTTTAGAGGTTAGATACCTTTACTTGTATCTAATTTATTTTTACTTATTGTTTTTGTTTTCTTGTGTTTCAGGTTCTCAGAAACTTCATGAGACGAACCAGAAGCTTTGAACTTCAACCGCTTGACCCAGAGATTGAAAGAACCATCAGACAATTGAGAAGGGAAATGTGAGAAGGCCAATAAGCAATTGTTAACATGGAACCTGAACCTTTGGAGGTTGCCCACCAATTCCCATTCGAGATAGAACCATTCCGTTGGTTGACAGACTCATTTCATGTATTGTACTTCCTCCCTTACCAGCAAATGCGGGTGACATCAAAACATGTATTCAGATGATTCAGCAGTCAGTTCAGTTTGGGGGGAATGCAACTGAAGATCCTAATGCCCACATCAGCAACTTCCTGGAAGTTTGCGGCACTTTCAATTACAACCGAGAAGCTGAAGAAGCAATGAGACTACATATTTTCCCATACTCCTTGGAGGACAGAGCTAAAGCTTGGCTACATTCACTACTAGCAGGTTCTATCACAACTTGGAACACTTTAGCCACCAAATTTCTTGCAAAGTACTTTCCACCCGCCAGAACTGGAAAGCTGAGGAATGACATCACATCCTTTGTAAAACAAGACTCAGAAACTCTCTACGAAGCTTGGGAAAGGTACAAAGATATGCTCCGGAAATGTCCTCACCATGAGATTCCAAAATGGCTTCAAGTCCAAACATTCTATAATGGACTTTCTGGAATAATGAGAACCACAATCGATGCTGCTGCTGAAGGAGCTTTAATGGCAAAATGAGAAGATCAAGCCTGAGAGCTAATCGAAGAAATGGCCAACAACAATTCCTTGTGGCCAACAGAAAGGAGCATGATCCAAAGAATTGCAGGAATTTATGAAAGTGGAGCCAATACAGCAGTCAACGCCAAGCTGGATCAGATATGCAAATTCATGGAGACTCTTACCACTAGATCCACAAGTTCACCATATGGAGGAGCACCAGAGCCGAACCAACTTGAAGAGACAGTGACTTTTGTCAACAATTTCAACAGACAGGGGAATAATCCATATTCCAACACCTACAACCCAGGGTGGATGAATCATCCCAATTTTTCATAGAGCAACAATTCAGGCAACAGAACTATCCACCACTTGGATTCCAGCAACAGAACAAAGGCCATGAGCAGGTAAATGAACCAGGAATAGCAGAAGTGCTGACTCAGTTAAAAAGGTACGATACTATGGTTCAAAGCCAATCTACTTCCATCAAAGCACTGGAGAATCAAATCGGACAACTGGCCAATGCTCAGAGTTACAGACCGCCATAGAATCTTCCCAACAACACAGAACCAAATCCAAGGAACATAGGGAATGAGCAGTGTCATGCCATCATGTTGAAAAGTTGTACTGAAATCAACAAAGATGTTGGAGCTAAAACAGCTGCTGAGGAAGTTCCAAAAGAAACAAAGCAACAGATGGAGGAAAAAGAAGCAAAGGAAAAAAGAACAGATCACTCCACCTCCACCTTTTCCTCAGCGTCTTCAGAAAAACAAATTGGACAAGAAGTTTGCTCGATTCCTGGAGGTGTTCAAAAAGCTGCACATCAACATTCCATTTACAGAAGCCTTGGAACAAATGCCAGCTATGTCAAATTCATAAAATACATTCTTTCACGAAAATGGAGATTGGGAGATTACGAGACAGTAGCATTGACAGAAGAATACAGCGCCATCATTCAGAGGAAACTTCCCCCAAAGTTGAAAGATTCTGGCAGTTTCACCATTCCTTGCATCATAGGAGAACATAACTTTGGTAGGGCTTTATGTGATTTAGGTGCAAGTGTTAACTTGATGTCTTTTTCTATTTTCAGGAAATTGCAGATTGGAGAAACAATGCCAACTTCAGTCTCTCTACAACTTGCTGATAGAACGCTCGTATTTCCAAGAGGCGTAGTTGAGGATGTGCTGGTCAAGGTTGAAAAATTCATTTTCCCTGCAGATTTTATTGTCATTGATATGGAGGAAAACGCAGACGTGCCAATCATCCTCGGGAGACCATTCTTGGCTACAGGTCGAACCATTATTGATGTACAAAAATGAGAATTACCCATGAGGGTACATGACCAAAAAGTAACATTCAATGTTTTCAAAGCCATGAATTTACCAGATGATGAAAAGAATGAGGAATGTTTCAGACTTGATATGATACACAGTACCATTCAGAACTCCAATGCAATGCAAAGTTCTACTGACAAACTTAAAACATGTCAATTGCTTGTGGAGCCTGAAGATAAAGCGTCTTTTGCACTGAAAAAGCCAATTCTTAAGCAACAGAAGAGAAAAAGTTCCACAGCTCAATGAATTGGAGGAATTTCACAATCAGCCTTTTGAGGATGCCAAATTGTACAAAGAAAAGGCCAAGAAGAGACATGAGTTAGTGCGCATACAACTGGAACCAAGGCAGAAGGTACTGTTAAACAAATCAAGTGTGAAATTCTTCCCATGGAAGCCAAAATCACGGTGGTCAGGTCCATTTGTGATCACCAAAGTTTTACCAGATAGAGCCTTTGAGATACATGATCCTTACTCCAACAAAATTTTCAAGGTTAAAAACAAGCGTGTTAAGCACTACTGGGGAGAATCATTTGAGCGACAAAAAGAAAGTGTCACACTTTCAGATCCAGCCTAACGAAAGAGAAGTCAAGTCTAGCTGACGACTTTAAACTTAGCGCTCGCAGGGAGGCAAACAATGCAATTTGTGTATATATTATGATTTGGTGTGATTTAATTTTGTGTGTTTAGTTTTTGCAGATTAAGACATTTCAGGATGGAAGAAGTTCTCACAAATCTTCACAAGCAATTTCCTTCTCTCCCTCAAAAATCTCTGATGAAAGTCTACAAAGCTCGCTTGGAACGGATGAGACTACTGATGATCAAAGGTATTTCTACTGACATTCATTGGATTATTAAAGCACGGGTCCGATTAGCAGGTGAGCCTTCTGACTCTTTTTTCACATCTGTCTGGTTTAGGAAGGAGCACATATGCTAAAAAGAGAAGAGCCAAAAGAATGTGTGTTTTTTATAAATGTGCTCGTATGTTTTGTGATACTCGTTGTCGTTCTTTAGGAATGGTGTCTGATAACCGCGAAGATAAGATTAATTTCATTAGGGATGGCTTGAGTAAGGAGTCTTTGGATGACATATCTAAAACTCTTGAGACGCATCCCTGTGGATTTGTGTATCATGAAATTCGCAGATTACATACACAATTCCAAAAAGAAAGACAACAGTTAAGTCTCGGGAATCTGACTCAAAAAGACCCTGTTTGCCAATTTATAAGAAAATTGGATGAGAAACTTGTCCCTGACGCATAGACGTCAATTAAGCCATAAATATTTATAGATATTATATCTCTTTGTCTTTTCCTAATAATTGTAATTTGTTTTGTTATTTTCTTTTATTTTCTCCGACAGGATCCAGACCTTTTTTACTATCCTCACTATTTATTTTATTGTTTAACTAATAATTGTCATTTGGCATGTACTAGTGCTATTATTTTACTCACACTTTTTCAGGTATTATAAATTCAACTCATCATTGCACTTTTGAAGACATCCAGAGTAAAACATGGAAGCCACTTCAAGAAGACGAGTTGAAAACATCTGTGTGTTTTGCGGTACTAGTGTTGGTACTAAACCACAATACGTAGAAGCAGCACATGAATTGGGTCGAGTCTTAGCTGCAAGGAATATGCACTTAGTATATGGCGGAGGCAATCTTGGACTTATGGGGATCGTCTCAAAGGCCGTACAAGAAGGAGGCAGTCATGTTTTGTGAATCATCCCAAAACCCTTGGTAGAGGCAAATCTTATTGGACCATCAAACGGAGAGGAACTTATTGTGCCAGGTATGTCCGAGCGACTAGTGGAAATGATTAACCGTGCTGATGCTTTTATTGGTTTGCCAGGTGGCTTGGGTACATTGGAGGAAATTTTTACAGTGTTATCTTGGACGAACCTGAACATACACGAGAAACCGCTTGGACTGTACAATGTTGAAGGATTTTATGATTTTCTTTGTGTGTTTCTTGATGATGCTCAGAGAAATGGGTTCGTGTCAAAACCTATGAAAAAACTTCTCTATACTGCCAGAACTGCTCCGGATCTAATAGACCAACTCTTAGCCTATGAACCACAAGTTGACCCTATCCTTTCAAAGATAAATTGGTCCGAGGACGATCGTGGTAAGAGGCGTCGGATTAATCTGGATCTTAATATTTAATTTCATGTAGAATTTCAGCTAACCATGTATTATCTTCTAAACTCTTCTTCTATTGTTTAAGACATTGGGGACAATTTCTCATTTAGGTTTGGGGGAAGGAATAGTTGATCAGTATCTTGTTTTTAGTTTGTGTGTTGTTTTTATTTTTAGTCCGAAATTTTTCGAAAAATACAAAAAAATTGAAATTTTTCAAAAATACAAAAATATTTTGTATTTTTGTGTTTTTATTTTGACTAAAAAGGTGAAATTGGTAAGAGATAGCTAAGTAAGGAATTTCCACTCCTGAGACGTATCTCAAACCATTTTTGAAACAAGTTAATTTTGTTTATTCATTTTAAATTATTTAATTTGTAAATTCTCCATAAAACTGACTAAAATGGATCTTCATATGCTCAGTTAGCAGATATTATCAACATGCATGTTAACATACGGACATGAGCTAAAATTGAAAGTTTGTAATATTCAGTGCTATAGTTTAATTGGAGGAAGCATCTCAAAAAGCAATGGAGTAAAAAAAAAACATTTGAGATTCGAGTTATTAAGTCTGTAAGGGTGTTTTAACACCTAGTGCCCTAAAGCCAACTGGTTTGGGAGCCACTGGCCCAAAGCTCGCTACATAGATTAAAGATGTTGCAAAAATATATATATATGAAGTTTGAGTAATTAAGTCCACATGGGTGTCTTAACACCTGGTGCCCTAAAGCCAACTGGTTTAGGAGCCACCGACCCAACACTCGCTACATAGATGGAAGATATTGTATATAAATACAAAAAAATCAAAATCAAAGAAAAAAATTCAGAAAAATGAGAAAAATTATTTCATTGCTACAAAATGGTGTGAACTCCGATAAAACGTTAGGACAAAAATATTACTCTCTTATCAACTGCACTTATGACTGTTGTGGGAAAAAATGAGTTGTTTAATATTTTGTTGGCTGTGTATATGGAGAATGGTAAATATAATCGGAGAATTTACTTATTCAGTAATTTAAAAAGAAAGAAAACAACTAGTAACTTGGAGTAGAAGTTTCACCTGATTAGTCACTAACTTATTTATTCTCTTTTCGCTTGTCTTTTTGCTTTTGTGTGCATTAGTTTCACTACCTTTTTACTTTTGTAAAATGTTTGTGGGTATCATTGCTCTAAACCCTCACGAGACTACAACTCGTCCACTAGGGACACCTATGGGTTTAAAGGCTTGTTGCATATGTTAAATGCAACCGTGATCCCTACGAAAGTGGCTTAGTTAAATTTTATTTTAAAGATGATTATGTTATTTTATTCTATGTTTTGCTCGAGGACTAGCAAAATGTTAGGTTTTGGGGTGTGATGAGTGGTAATTATATCACTATTTCCTACTCATTTAACCTAATATTTTGTATAGTTTCTTGAGTTTTGTGAATATTTTGATGTGTTTTGTGTTATTTTATAGATAAATAAAGTTTCAGGACATTCTGGAGGTGATTTGGGGCCAAAACAGTGAAAACGGACGAAAAGGGAAAAATGGTCATTCTGCGCGTCGCGACACGCAAGCCTATGGCATCGCGACGCCTAACGTGCACCGGGTCCATGCTAACGTGCGCCGAGTCCACATGTCAGAATCTGAGAAGTTTGACTTTGCTAATGTGCGCCGTGCCACGTGTCCCCATCACAGCTGATTTGCTAATGTGCGATGTGCCACGTGTCATCATCCTACGGTGCCGACAGTCACCATCACCACGTGTCACTCCACGTCACCGCCACGTCATTATCTACATCACCAGTTGACCAAGTCAAAGTGCCACGTCACCGCCACGTCATCATCAACCAATCACAGTGTGCCACGTGTCGCAATCATACGGTGCCGACACTCTCTTTCGCCACGTGTCGCCAGGTCATGCCACGTCAACATAATAATTGAGCTCTCAGCCGCCTTGCCACGTGTCGCCTTATCTCCTTATCCGAATCACCAGGCGTCACCACCTCAGCATGCCATGCCAAAAGAGACTGGCGTCGCGACACTGGTACCTTTGGCGTCGCGACGCTGGAGGCCTATCCGCGCCTATAAATTGAGCTCGAGGTTTCAGTTTCAAATGTACCTTCCTCTCTAATTTCTCTTATCTAAATAGGGAGGTTTCTATCTAGTTTCTTTTAAAGTTTAGTTTTGTAATTAATTTTAATTATGTTATGTAATAATAGTATTTACTTTCTTACTTTTTACAGTTTTTACTATTCACCGTGAGGAGGTAACTTCCCCCTGCTAGGGTGAAAGGTAATTCTTTTACTATTACTATTTAGATTAATCTCACTTAAATATAATATATTCACTATTTAAAATTTGACTTAAAAAGGATACCGCCAGATTGGTCGGTTGGTAATTCATTTTAATCTGGTTTAAACCTGATACCGTCAGATTGGTCGGTTGATAATTAAATTTTCTTACCGCCTATATGGCAGGTTTATTTTGATTCCGCCTTTATAGCTGGTTGGACTTAATTTGACTTAATCAGGTTACTGCCTATATGGACGGTTGGTAAAATAATCACAAGTTAATATATTATATTAAGGGAGATATCTAAATAGTAAATAGTAAAAGTTGATCATTTTACCTTAGCATTTTATTTTATTGCAATTTACTTTTCAGCTTTTACTCTACCGCAATTACTTTTCAGTATTTTTACTTTATGTCTTTTAAAGCCCTAGTTATGTGTTGTAACTAAATTAGTTATCTGGGGTTGATGACTTTTAATATCACCGGTTTATAAGGGATTTTTTTTTTATAGTTTTGGTAATTTAAAAGTTTACTTATTAAGTCTTAAGCCTAATGCGTCTTGTTATTGGCCACTAATAAGATTGATCTGGTAAATCTAAAATGAACTAGACAAAGAGATTTTAGGTTTCAGCCTTAGACTTAATAGCCCACGATCTTCCTTGAGGATAGATAACTCTTTAATAGATTTCCTTACAGGATAGACATATACCTGTCGGGCGGGGGTAACCATAATTGGAACTTAAACTTAATGAATCCAGATAATTTGGTTGACATAGACATATGGTTCAATCGGGTTAAACTGGGTATTTGCGTCTGACCATCGACAAAGGCTTTCGCATAATTTAGTGTTCCAGGTTAGTAAACCAATTTATTACACAAACTTGAAATAACCATTTCATCTTTAAAATGATATTGGAAGAAATCACAACCCTAGATAGTTTTTAATATTGAATTTTCTTAAACCTACTTTTGTGCAATTTTATTTACTTGTTTTTAAATTTAGAATCATCACCATTTCAAATCAATCAATCAAACTGTTAGATACTAGTAATCATTTGACCTCATAAAATTAATAGATTAGGTATTAAGTCCTCGTGGGATCGATACTTTTTATACTACTTGAACGATACGTACGCTTGCGTTATACGTGTGTGTTTACGCCGGTCAACTGGATACCGCCTGTATGGTCGGTTGGAATTAATTATAAATTTGACTTTATCAGGATACCGTCTATATAGTCGGTTGGTAATATCACGCAAAGTTAATATATTATAATAAGGGAGATATCTAAAATAGTAGTAATAAAAGTGGATCTTCTAACCCAGTATTTGCTTTTATTGTACTTTTACATTTTTAAATTTTCAGCATTTACTTCCAGCATTTACTTCCAGCATTTACTTTATTTAATTTCCAGCATTTACTTTATGTCTTTTATTTTATTTAAGCTTTTGTTAGCCTTAGATATGTGTCGTAACTAAGTCTGTTATCTGGGGTTGTGATGAATTTCAATATCATCGGTTTATAATGGGTTATTTTATAGTTTGGGTAATATAAAGGTTTACTTATTAAGTCTTAAGCTTAATGCTTCTTGTTAACTAGCCATTAATAAGATTGATCTGGTAAACTTAAAGTAAACTTGACAAAGGAATTTTAGGTTTCACCCTTAGACTTAATAGCCCACGATCTTCCTTGAGGATAGATAACCCTTCAATAGATTTCCTTACAGGATAAACATATACCTGACGGGTGGGGGTAGCCACAATTGGAACTTAATCTTAATGAATTCAGGTAACTTGGTTGACATAGACATATGATTAATTGAGTTACACTGGGTATTTGCATCTGACCATCGACATAGGCTTTTGTATAATTTCGTATTCCAGGTTAGTAAAGCAATATATTACACAAACATGAAATAACAACTTCATCTTTAAAAGATATTGGAAAGATTCACAACCCTTGATAGTTTAATAATCTTAAATTTCATCAATTTACTTTCGCACAATTTTATTTACTTGTTTTAAGTTTAAAGTCATCATCCAATCAAACAATCATTCCATTATATACTCGTAAAAATTTGGCTTCATAAATTAATAGCTTAGGTATTAATTCCTCGTGGGATCGATTCTTTTTATACTACTTGAACGATACATGTGCTTGCGTTATACTCGTGTGATTACGCCGGTCAGTATGCTATATAAACTGTTGTTATTTGATACTGCATTTTAAGGCATGTAATACTTTTTTTCAAACCCGGATATTATACTGGCATCACTAAGGGACCATTCCATTTAAATTCTTGTTCAAACTTTAATTTGTTATTATGCCAACTTTAATTTTTGTTCAAACTTCTATTTTATTTTTCAACTTTGTTGGTTTCTGCAATTTGCTTGGAATGCTTTGCTACTTGTGTAATATATGATTTTTTTTTTCATTTAAACATATAAATGAATATATAAACATTTAAAAAAAAATTACTCACTAAGAAAGAAAATTAATTTTTTTATTTTGTTTTTTATATGTATAATTATGTGCATTTTTTTTTATGTTGCTTGAACATTGTCTTGCATTTTATATTGCAATAAATGTAGTTTTAACCCATAATGAGTCATAAACCTCAAGTATCTAAGCCCTGACTGAAATATATTACCGCTGTAAATATAAACCTTTTTCGTAAAATATTTATAATTTATGATATTTTAGTGTATTTAATTTGTGATTTTGATTTATATGGTTTGATTCTTGTAGCATTGTATTTCACTGAATAATGGTTTATTTTGAAGTGGGAAGCATGAGATAGACTTTATGATCTATAAGTTTACATATTAATTATTCGATCTATTAATGTACATACTAGGAGTGCGATAATTAGTGCGACAGTATTGTCCCACTGATAAGACAATGTCGCACAGATTACGAAGTGCGACGGTTGGTGTTACATTGATATGCATTTTTAGATTAAAATGATATATATTGTTGATGTTTTAGATATGTCTACACACCCATGGTCTTTGGCTATATCAGTAAAGGACTGTTTTCTATATCGGGGGACAAACATGACGAAAATCAGAAGAGTGTTGATGTCCTAAAAAGTTATTTGACCGAGACGTAATGGCAAATGTTCAAGGAATTAATTTTTTGATACTTTTTTGACATGGATATGGAGTTTAGCGGAATGATAATAGAGAATGTGCTAATTAACAGAGTTATCTAATCCGAAGATGATGAAGAAAACCAACTTTAGTTTCAGATTGAATATGAGTTCATTTGATTTTCGATCCTTGAGTAGGCTTTAATAATTGGCCTTGAGTATGATACAAAGTCTCGAAGTCTCTACAATGCTTATAACATGCGTGATCGATATTTCCCTCGTTGGTCCTTTGGGAGATGTGGATATCATGATAGAGTAGTTGAACTTCTCGTCAATACCCAATGAGGATGCTTTGATGATAGCTTTATATTATTTTACCGATAGGGTATTGATGGTACGACTGAATGTTAGGTCAACTAATTATGGTCTGATGAAGTGGATGGATGATAAGGATTTATTTTTGGGTTGTCAATGAGGAAGATAGTCCTGAAATGTTATATATGATGAGTGCAAGAGAGTATTATAGGGTAAAGAGGAAAAGTTCAAAAAAGATCATGTGGAGAATTCAAGGCATGTAGAGGATAAGTGTAATATGAATGGTTTGTTTATGGTTTTCAAGCTTAGGCATTCGATCCAATTAGAGGGTGGTCGGTTAATATGTCGAAAAAAGAAGAGAAATTCCACTCATTCTTGAATATTGAAATGGAAACTCAAGGGAAATCCATCATATGCTGGTCGTTTTGTTCCAAAAAATGGATGATATTGTGAATATTATTCATAAAATTTACTTTATATTAATTACTTTAATAGTTATATATTGTTTATAATATAATATGTTTTAATTGTAGTTGAAGGTTAAACAAATCATGACGTCGAGATCTACCGATAAAGCTCAACCTTCTTGGTAATTCATCAAACATATTTTACGGAATACGCCAAGGTGGATCGAAGAGGTAAATTCTATAATTTCACTTAGTCTAATTATGATTGTAGTTGTCGCGACAATGGATACTCATTGGCGCGATAATGAGATGCTCGTGCATATTGTCGCGACAATGGTTTCTCATTGGTGCGATAATGGGACACTGGTGCAAAAAAATATGACTTAACATTATGTTTTTTAGATGCAATTTTTGATTGCCTATATATATGGTACAAATTTATTCATATGACATTCAACAAAGTGCTATTTTGCATCTCTAAAGTTTTGTTGTAACCTGCAGTGAATTTGCTTGCAACCCTTATAACACACAATGGAGGCAAATATTACCGTAAGAAAGTGTAACACACACCTCAAAACTAGACTCATCATTGTCTTTCCCTAACAGTTCACTAATAGCATTAACAATGTTTAGATTGGAATTGGATATAATCTTATCTAAATAATATTTTTAATTCACCTTAAATTAAATAATTAATTATCCATTTAATTATTGAAATCAATTAAATAAGATATATCATTCCTAATCAAATTAGGATTCCATTGTTGGGGCAATTGTGGGACCCCTGAGGTCGGATCGGTGTTCCGCGTCCATGGTAATTGAATATGAGTGTATTTTTAAATATTTTAATAAAATATTATATTTCATTATGAGGTATAGGAAAAAATCGGGGATAAATCGGAGTTTAGAAAAACCAAAACGGGAAAAAAATAGAGAGATCGCGCATCGCCCTAACCATGCGTGCGCATGCGTGCAAAAAGCATGCAAAATATTTGCTTACGCAGCATGCCATGCATGTGGCTGGAAGCATGCTGCGTAGCTGCGATGCTACACAACATGCGCGATTTTGATAAAAAAAAAATTTAAAATTCCTTAAGCACTTTCAAAAACACCCAAAAATATTTTTAACATCAAAACCAACTCAACACAAGTTATATAACAAACATACATGTATTCTAAATACATATATGTATTTTTTTGAATCAAAACACAAATCAAAATAGAATCCCATAATGAAGTGACTCATGAACAATTCTAGGTCACTCAAAGGTGATAAAGTGATTCTAGAATGATAGCCATAACTCCAAAATCTCATTTAGAGTTCCAAACTGTAATTTTATGTTTCATGTCCAATATGAGCATTTTGACTCAATTACAAACATATTGTGTTTATGCTTCCAAAGCATCCATACACAATTCATTAAACTAATTTCAACATCAAGATATGTTATTATGTATCCAATAAATAATACATCAATATATGCTTCATTAACGAAAACAGCTCACTAATGAAAATATAGCTTTGTAGAAGATCAAACTTACCTAATAAGCTTGATTCCAGGATCCAATATTCATCTATTTGTTGAAATGTTGTAGAGAAATTTCAAAGCTTCTATAAACACTTCTTTTACTTAGGCTAATTGTAGGCACTACATTTTTGCATATAAGTCTCGATGATGAGTCTCACATGGAGACACTACCTCTTTAAGTTGTGGAAGTTGCGGGAAACGGACGTCGGAAGGGAAGAGTCAGAAATTGACACCTTATTGGATTTAATTCATTTGTTTAGCTTCAGGTTTGCTCGTTAAGCCTCTGTTTTAAACTTATCCTTAGCCCAAAACCCCCGCAAGTCACACGCCAAGCCCATACATCACCAAACCACACACCAAGCCCACCAAAACAAACAAAACTCACGCCCAAATAGACCAAACCCCACGCCCAAAGCTTCATAAAATAACAAACTCACACATTAAACACATGTTGAAATCAAACCAAATCACCTTCCCAAATTAAAAGATTCAAATCAAATCTCATCAATACCTTCCTAATTAAATTAAATCACATTCCTAAACTAAATAAAATAAAATCAAATCAAATTAATTTACCTTCCTAAAATGAAGAGATCTTTTCCTAATGATACACAAATTAAATATCCCTCATAATGACACAATATTCTTTCCCTATTCACATAAGGTAAACCCCAACCTTTCCTATAAAAAGAGGCATAAACCAAACCTTAGGACCCTGGAGAGCATTCACGCCCAAATAATCTAAAAATCCTGACGCCACTCCCTAGCATTCCCTTCTCCCTCACGCCTCTCTTTCTTAATCTCTCCTAGCTCATTCACGCCCAAACCATAGAAAAATAGTCCCTCATTGACGTGAACTGTAGGCCAGAAAATCCCTCACACAGCCGCAAAACAGCAACCTAAAATAGCCCTGCATCACAGAAAATCACAACCCAGAAATAGCCTCTGCATCACCGAAAATCACAGCCCTGAAACCCCTTCAATTACAGCAAAACACACCCTGAAAATCAGCCTTCAATTACCGCAAACAACAGCCCAAATCACCTCTAAATTACACCTTTAAATAGTCCAAAAACAGCAGCAAAAATAGCAGAAACAGAGCCCAAAACAGAGGAAACAACAGCCCGAAACAGTGAGGCAACGAAGGAAAATAACGAACCAGTGAACCGGAGGAGTTACGGAGTATTAACCCTTTCGACGGTTGCATAATGCACTTCCAAGAGACGACTTAAGAGGTTAGACCTGAGGGCACCTTTTTATTTATTCCTGTTCTTTTATTATTATTTCTTCGCATGTGTATTGTGAATTCATGAATGTTGTGGCCATGAGATGTATGAAATATGTGTTATCTCTTGTGGTATATCAGATGGAAACCCAGACGTAAATTCCGTAGCCGAATCCGAATGGACGATAATGGGGTCTGTACTTGGGAAACAACTCCACGTACCATTTGAGAGACACACATATTTCGTTTCATCCAATCTCATGTTTATTCTTGATTTAATCGTTTAGTATGTTATTTTATTTTATGCATGATTTAGTTGTTTAGTATGTTCTTTTTTATGCATGATTTAGGTGTTTATGTGATTAGAGGTATCATTTAGTATGTTCTTTTTTATGTTCTTTTAGTTGTTTAGTATGATTCTGTTCGAACGCATTATCAAACGCTACACAAACATATGTATTCTGCCTCGGCTCATTCGAACGCGTTATCAAATGCTACTCGAATGTGTGCATTCTGTTTGCCGTTCGAACGCGTTATCAAACGCTACTCGAACATGTGCATTCTGTTTACCATTCGAACGCGTTTATGAACGCTACACGAACGCGCACGCACTGGACAGATTCCTTCATCATGTTTTGTATGTTTGTTTCCTTAGTTATTTCCTTCCCTATCATATTCTTAGTTAGCTCGTTTTAATGTTTATGCTTTTACCGTCATTGTTTATTTACCTTTACGCATTTATTTATTTAGTATGTTCATGAAATTGTGTGCTTACCATTATTTCGACTTACTTTTATGCATGCAAACTTAGACATAGGTAGTATGCAAACTTAGATATAGGTAGTATGCAAACTTAGACGTAGGTTGTTGTTTCGTAGACTTGGTTAGATTATTGCCCAAATCCATTCATTACAAGTGGCATAAGTAAGGGACCATTCCGAACCCAACGGTTTGAGGTCTTCCCTTGCGAGGGGTGAGTGCGACCTTAAATCATTTTCCCAGTTCACACTGGGTGGCGACTCCATGTTATTTCTCTGGTTTAGTTCCCCCGTGGGCTACTCCGTACTCCCGACTAGGCCGCGAGCCTAGAATAGCGTCGCCGATTTCTGTGTCCTACAGTCTGGCGACTCCACTGAGGATAGAGAATCGGCCCCGGAATAATGTCTTGTAATGTTTATGATTTGTGCTTTAGTTAATCGTGTCTACCGTGGGTTGAAAGAGGTTTAATCAAAGGCATTATTAGGGCTAGGTAATGGTTTGGTGTCTTCCTTCATTCACTACCTTTCTATAAGGAAAAGATGTGAAGGCACCTAGATAATCATTTACTCACAGCTCACTGTGACAGACTAATTTGCAGGACTTGTTGTTTATTCCTATCACCAAGGCGATAAGAGCCTAAGAGGCTTGGGTATTTAAGAGAGTTTGCTCCACCCTCCATCTGGGGAATCTACAATAGGAAATCCATTTGACCGTTAGTCACGCACCATAACTCGTTGGCACATACCTTAAGGTATAAAAAAGGTGCGCTCACTTGGTCGCTCGAATCCTTGAGTGGGGAGTCATAGTTGTGGGCAATTCTTTATCAGAGGGAGCCTTTGTCTACACCCCCGTAAACTCACATGTGAACCATAGTTATATGATCAATAGAAATTATTTCTTTATGCTTGTGTTGAGGGCCATCATCATTTGGATTCAATTGGACTTCTTGTCAAGAGATGTGAACTTGTTGGGCCATTTAAACTGGGACGAGTTCGTGTCCTTTGACAATTGGGCCAAAAGTTTCTGAAATACCGATGGGCCATTTTGTGTTTGGGCCTCTTATCATTTGGAGTCATTTAGCCATGTTATCGCAAAAGTGTAAACCTATTGGGCCTTTTCAACTGGGACAAGTTTGCACCTCGCAATAGTATGATTGAATGCTTTTAAATGACAATGGGCCGACTTATACATTCCATGCATCGCATGCATACATGCTAACTTGTAGTTTTAAAAGACATCATAGATACCCGTTGGGTTAGGGAAGATGGCAGACTCACCAAAAGACCACTAGCCAACATGAGCGAATCAGTTAACGAGGGATCTCGTATGGATCAACTGGAAACCAGTCTCACTAAGATTACTGAGCAGTTGCAAGTTTTGACCAATGTTGTGGCCAGTTTGACCATACCCTGTATGGCCGATAATAGGAAGTTTGGCAACCAGAATAGAAAGACCATTGGGGAACCTTCAAGGACCAAGCCCACTCCTTCTGAGGTTGCCCCTATCAGAAACAGACAATTCTCCAATTTTGGTAGACCTTTGTCGGAGGTGTTTGAAGAGCTGAAAAGGCAAGGACTCCTAAACCACTTCCAAACCCTGTTCCCCGCTACCTTGACTTAAACCTATATTGTTACCTCCACCAGCAAAAAGGCCTTGACACTGACAAATGCACCCGCCTTAGGTATGAAATCCAAGACCTCATTGATGCCCATAAAATACCGGACCCGAAAAAAGAACGACCCAACACACACAGAAACCCACCACCCACCTACATGATCAACTCCAGCCTACCCGACAGCCTTGTCCTCCAAACTCACAACCACCAAACTTCCCGCATGGGGATACGGGGCAACAATAGTGAAGATGAAATAGGGCAGAGGGAGGATTTCTGGGAAAACTTCTCGGACAATGACAAGAATGAGGTGGCAAAAAAGGGAAGTAAATGGGAAAAAGAACTAATGTAGTTGGAGAATCTGATGTTCGAAGAAAGCAAGAAGACGGGGGAAGACGAAGTTACAAATTATGGAGATGTTTGTTTTCCTGATCTTATTCAATTGTGATCCCACATTTATTAATAATAAAGACATTGATTATGCCTACTTGTTCGAGTCTTTTCCTCAATAGTTAAGCATGAGTCCGATGATGAAATTGTTTACTTCAGGGTGAAACCTTAGAAATGATAAGTGCGAGATGTACTTTCATCCGATATTTTGAGTAGTTGATCTTGACTAGACTCGCAAACACTTAATTAGAGGATCTTAGCAGTTGAAGCCTGAGTAGTCGTCGAGATGACTAGTTGAAGAGATGGTGGATCGGTGAATGACTGTTTGCCTAGATGTCCATCCTGGTTTACTTATGTTACGATATATGATATGGTTGGAAACGAAGAAAAAGTCTTTGAAAAGAAAAGAAAAAAATAGACCACCTATAACCGATAAGGGTGAAGCTACCCATGGGCGAGTATTAGAACCACCATGAGGAGAAATGCTACCTTAAAGGGTATGTGTGTCGGAAAAAAAGAAAGAGAAAGAAAGAAAAGAGAAAAGGAAGAAGAAAATAGAAAAAAGAAAAAGAAAAGAAAGAAAAGAAGTTCAAAATGAAAATAAAGAAAAGAAAGAGACAAAAGAAAAGAAAACCATATTATGTTGAGTATGAGGAAGTAATCACAGAGTATGATCAAGACATATAGGTTGGTTAGACCCACTGATCCAATTCTCCAAGACAAAATCATCGAGTTGGCTTACTTAAGGATTAAACTGCGAAAAAACCTTGGTACACACACACTTTGAGTCTGGTTCAGATCATTTATTCAAACGCTCGGATTTGAGTTGCCTCGAGTACTTTGAAGGTTCTCTGGTTTCAACACTGGGCATCCTTTGAGGGCAACAATATGTATGACTATTGGGACTATTTCGTATGAGGCAGTACAGTATGTTGGCATGGAAACGTCACATCACATGATCTACTTGTTGGACAATTATGACCCATAGCATCACTATTTGTACAGATCATGGTATTGTTGTACAAATTAACTATGTGACAAAGGAAATTGCCCTTTTATCATTGTAATTGGATTACCAAGATGTATAAATGATAGAAAGCCCATATGATTAGTTCCGGATTGAGATGAAATGAGACAATATCAATCCATAAAGGTTTAATCATTAAATATCCATAGTCAGAGTATTATCGAGATTTGACATCGATAATGCGTAAAAGACTAGTATTACACTTGTGCGCGTTGTGGGAGCATAACGGCATAGTTCTCATATATTTGGGTATATGATACTCATGCAAGTGTAATAGGAGGTTGTGTTTACCGATGGTACGGAAACATCTTCGCTCTGGATAGACCCCTCAGAATTCCATTGGTAGTATGACTATGTGTCTATGGAAGTCCGAATCATGGTAGGTGTATTTGGTCTTAACCTGAGACTTGCACCGCTAATACTTGCGACAATCAATATACTTTGGTTTTGGTCATCCAGGGCTTTAACAGGTTCTGTGTACGCCTCTTCTGGGTATATTGAGAATCGTAGTGTATTGGGTTTGATGTCGAGATGGAAGTATCACTCCAGTCATAGTGGAGATGTGATCACGTAGGATACGGAACTGGTGCTTTTATGTACTGCAGTCATCGGGATAATATGACTAGGTCATGATTATCCGATTATAGAGACTAGTTACCAGAGATCCGATATGTGTTTCGTACGGGGCATACACAAATCCAGCCCCAGGCCTTGAACGTGACATCCGATACTGGATCGAAATACGCAATACTACGTATACTACACCTGATATAGATCACATATTCTTATAAGAATATTTCTGGAGAATTGGGTAGGCATGTGTGTTTTGCTAGAAGCCAACCATGTCTTGTAAATCGGTAAAAATGTAGTACTAGGTACGTACGTGTTCGGATAGTCCGACGACCGGATTTACTGCCAACATATCCGGGGATCTCATAGGTCGCTTCCCGAAGATTCACCGATGACGTATGACTCGCACTTTATTAATCTGGGATTAATTATAAGAGAGAGAAAATTAATCTGGGATTAATTACGGAGATATTTTATCTGGGATAAAATATTATTTAAAGAGAGCGAACGATAAATTTGAAATTAATTGATAAAATAATATATTCGATATATTATACGAAATTGGATTTCAACGCGGAATTAAAATTAGATTTTAATTCTGGCGAACGAGTAACTTAGAATTAATTCGCTAGCGACGTGGATAGTAATTTTGCTAGGCATAATTATTTAATTAAATTGATTTAATTACGTCGCAACGGAAAATTCGTTAATTCGGAATTAGAGAACCCGAGCCCGGGAGTATTTGCGGGCCCACTCGCATTTCGAATTCAAGTGCGGCCCACAAGTCACATCAAGCGTCAAATCATTAGTCACTTTGATTGATGTGATGTCTAGTCACTTTGAGTGATGTGACAACTTCTCACTTGTGATTGATGGTAGTGGTTGGATGGCTTAAATGTCATTTACCAAATTTTGAATTTGGTATATCTTTATTTGTTTTTGGAAATAAAAACCAACCAATACATTTTCTTCTCTCTTTCCTCTCCCCAACCTCTCGGCCTTGGGCTATTTTCTTCACAAAATTCCTGCAATTGACGAGGATGAAGAAGAACCATAGGGAAGAATTTGCGGCAAATTCTTCCGAGTGCTAGCACACTTTAGGGGTCTTACGAAGGTGATAGGGAAACTCACCCGTGGGCATAGAATGCACACCAAGCTTGGAGCTTGAAGGACCGAAAATGGAGGACAAAAATGGAGCCCAAAACCGTGAGCATCATGGAGCAAAAGCTTGAAGATTTTTGTTTCTCCTTGCATCGCATAACCGATCAATGTAAGTATGATTCTGCCATACTTCTTTTGAGCATTCACATATGTTTCTTGCTTGAAATCGATCTTGGGACTAACCTAGAAACCCAATAATGGTATCTTGAGCCATTTTGAGCATGAAATTGAAATTATGGTAAAATTGGGCAAAATTGATTTGAGCATGTTTGAGTGAAATTGATTTTTTTGAGTATGCTTAAATTATGATAACATGGTGTTATGCATGATCAATTTGATGAAAATTGGATTGGATCAAATTTTCCCCAAAATTATGGCTTGGCCGAAACTTGGTGTTGCCCTAATGTCATGGTATTTTTTGATTTTGATCATTGGATGAGTTGAAATCATTTGGGAAATGTTAATTTAGGATTTAATTGGATTGAATTCGGAATCGGACATGAAAAACCCTAATTTCCGTGAGTGTAGTAGCATGGAAAATGATTGATTTTTGATTCAAATGTGTTGGACATGTTTTGATGATGATAAACATAATTAATTGTGTAAATTGATGTTTTGGAAATATTAATTTGGTTAATTAATTATGGCTATACACTTAGGTTAATTAAAATATGAAATTTGGAATTTTGGTAATTTAATTAATTGGGCCAAATTTGGAATTGGGCTTGTAAAGTTGTAATTGGGCTTAATGGGCTTGGTTGGGCCAAGTTTGGTTTAGGCTAATTGGTTGGATCCAATTGGGCCCAAAAACCATATCCATAAAGTCCAATATGACTTAATGGACCTTTAATTTTAATTGGGCCTAATGGGCCTAAATTGGTTTCTTGGCAATAAGGGTGATTCCTTAAATGGGCTTTGGTATTGGGTTTGACCCATATTGACCAAAAGTCCATGCCTTAAGAAATTAATTAAAAGCCCATGGACTTTATTTAAATTGACATTGGATGTTAATTGGGCTTTGAGACTCGTGATTAGATTTGAAATCTAAGTCGTAAAGGGACATTAAAAGTGTAATATTTAATTTGGAATTAAATAAATGAATTAGTATTAAATACAATTGAATTGGATTTAATATTGTAGTTTAATATAATTCAGAATTCGTACTTTGAGTGCTTATTCTTAAAACGAGTTGGACTCGCGCTAAATCAAATCGTTGTTTGAACATTGGATGGTCATTAATTTTCAGATTAATTAATTGGATTAGATTGATTGATAACATGCTTGTGTGAATACATGGATGCGATGTATGAATAATGCATATATCGATGGTTATTAGATGGGTGAGGGCAATTTGGAAATTGTTGTAATAAATTTAGAATTTATTAAATTGGACATGCGTGTCCAGCCTATTACCTCTTGACTCTGTGTATTCTCTTCTTTCTCACCTATTCCCCTCAATGTAAATGAGGTTTCTTTAGAAGTGTTATGTAATCGGGTAGAAGTAATACTTGTGCTAGCGGGAGAGAGGAAATGAGAGATTTGTTCTAGAACAATGTGTTTAAATATCCATCCGCATATCATTATTATTTTATTTATACGCGCTTTATTATGTTTTTAGAATGCATGTTTAAGGGTGTATGATGATGAGACCTTAATAAAGATAATAAATTGGTTGCCAATTTACGCGAAAAACCCTAAAACATATTAAGCGTTTTTCCTTCCATTGAGTGATTCTTACTCAAGATCCAAGATGGGCACTGTTTGTTGGCCAAAGTCAAGACCTTTTTCCGTCGCGGATGTGTTTGAATCATGGAGGCTTTGTTCCATATCGGTGTCTTGTCCAAGTTGTGATTTTTTGGCCAAAGTCAAGATCACTTCTTGTCCATCGACATCGATTACGAAGCTTTCCAAGGTCAATGGGTTCCGCTTAACTGGGATCACTAAGTTTGTTGTGCCAAAGCCAAGGCTTAGTTGATTCAGAGGAAAAAGGTTAGGGAAATATATTGGATATTTGGCATATATAAGATATATGTTTCGGACTTGGATGTCCACCTACTGGATCTAGGATTGGATGGGATTCAATTGATCTTAGAGATCTACCTAGTTAATTATCATACAATTTGTTGGCCAAATTCAAGATTGTGTGTTATTTAACGGGATCCTAGCCCACTAGGAAACAAGGTTTCCCGAGTACTCCACAGAGGGTAGAGGCTCGCCGAAAAATAGTGGGAGGCAAGTATTAAATTTGCAATATTCATTTAGTTACTTGCCATACGCGCTCATTTCAATTTTTCGTCAAAGAAATTAATATATTAGTTGGACTAATATTTAATCGTTGTTTTAAAAACAGTTGGACTGTATTCAAACTACTTCAATTAATAGTTAATTTTATAATTGGATTATAGTAATCAATATAATTGAATTTAACCTATTGAATTATAGTTGATTATATAGTTAGACTATAGTAATCATTATAATCAATAGTACCTAAAATCGTTGATTCGATAGTTGGACTATTGGAATCAAGATAACTGAAAGATTAGTGTTTAAAACATAATCCTGTGTGAAAATGTCATTAAACGACTTTAATTTTCAAATTGGGAATAAAATCTCAGGATAGTCCTGGTAACCGAGAAGTTACTTTATTTGATATAGTGACGTCTCGAGCCTAAGTCCGGAGTTGAGCAAATAGTAGAACATGATATTTGGAATATTCATGTGATGATAACTTTAGTGCTTAATTCGTTATGCTTGCCGCCAAGACTCCTTAATTTCTTAGTCAGAACTAAGGATTAGATATTATAGTATGATATTGAAATTGAAGGATCTTCATAGATCTATCCTTAGATCTTAGAAGTACAAATTGCAATAGAAAACTCTTGGAGAGTTAATGGCTATACTCAATGAGACAAAGCCAGAGTTTGCAATAAGGCAAGAAGCGCAAGTCGCATCTTACTTTGACATTCCGGAAGGCCAAGGCTTGGCCAAAAGCTTCTGGGGTGTGGAAAAGGGGCAAAGGCAAAGTCATTATAATCTTCTGGGAAGACAAGGACATATCCCAAGATGTCTACCTAAACTTTAGCAAACGGGGTCACTGAAGCGTGACTGCCGTATGGACAAGGCAGACATGAAGGAAGTGAAGAGGGGCAAGGCTCCGGCTTCAACCATGTTTGTCATAAACATGTTCACTACTAGTATTAAAATCGGATTTTAAATACTGGATATGGTACATAAATATGTACTAGTGTGCAGAATCTGCTGAAAGCAGGATACTGACTTCAGATGAGATTGATCTGCGAATCGGAAACGGGACGAGAGTCGCTGTTTTAACCGTAGAAACCTAAGTTTAGGAACTACCCCTCGGGTGTGTACTTAAATTAGGAAACTGTTACAATGTAACTAGTTTGACTAGAACATTATCTCTATATCAGGGTTTAACCCGTTGCGGGTATACCTTTATATTCTAGAACACTAAATTGTTTTATTTATATAAAGATGATATTGAGATAAACACATTAGATGTGAATAACAGTATTTATATTTTGAATATAAATAAATCTCAAACATATGACATGACAAACAAATAGCTCAAACTGAGTAAATCAGTTGAGACTTATATGTGGCATTGTTGTCTGGGACACAATTAACAAGACTCGTATATCCACACTTTCGAAGAGTGGATACTAGGACGGATTTGATTCTATTCAAATAATGTCTACGAATCTAGTTTATTGGGCAAAGTGCCTAAAACACCTTTTACTTGGTAAAAGTGTAAGTGCCACCGATCTGTTAGCCCTCGTTTATTGAGTGACGTAAGTGGGCCCATCTAGCTAGGCTAGAGGTGGATATGAATGTTTCGTGACCTTTACGGATGTGGCATCGCGTTATGGTTATGTGTTTCTTTTGAAACACAGATCGGAAACTTTTGATGAAATCAAAGAGTTTCGACACGAAGTAGACAAACAGATCGGCTAAAGTATTAAAACATCATGATTGGACCATGATGAAAATACTTAAGCAATAAGTTTCTCAAATACTTGAAAGAGTATAGTATTCTTTCAATGAGGACTCCTCCCGGAACACGTCAATTTGACGGTGTGTCCGAACAGAGAAACCAAATTTTGTTGGACATGATAAGGTTAATCATGAGTCGCTCTGAGCTACCATTTCCTTCAAGGGATACGCATTAACAGTGCAAAACTTATTTTGAATAAGGTTCCATAAAAATCTGTTAGACAGACTTCATATTAGATATGAACAGGAAAGAAACTGGGTTTTCTCATTCCTGAAGATTTGGGAATGCTAGGCATATGTTTGGATGATACCAAACTAGAACCCAAATCGGATAAGTGCCTAAGTTGTGGGTTATCCTAGGGAAACCAAAGTATAGTACTTATACAACTCACAAGAGAACAATGTAATTGTTGCTCGCCATGCGGTTTTCCTAAGAGGAATACCTATATGCAGTGGTAAGTGGGAGGATAGTAAAACTCGATGAAAATCAGAGTAATACTGTTCCAGGCACCGATTCCTTAATGGAACACAAATAGTTCATCAAGGATGAAACTATACCAATAATCTTCGAATACACAAGAACCACGTAAGTCGGAGAGAGTCAGAAAATAACCTTGGAGGTATGGGTTTCTGATCTCACCTCGTAAAGATGTCAATCTTATTGAGGAATACAAACTGACTTCGTATGAGGAAGTGATACAAGGTATCGACTCCCTATTATGGCAAAATGTCATGAAGTCCGAAATGGATTCCATGTATACCAACTAAGTTTGGATACTAGTTGTTGTACCGTAAGGCATTGTGCCTATTGGTACTATATAAGTCTTCAAGGAAGACATACATGGAAGGCAACATACCAACGTACACAGTTAGGCTTGTAGCGAAAAGGTATCGTTATCAACATTGTGTCGATTACGACGAAACCTTTTAACAATTGCCATGTTAAATCCATTTGGATAATGCTTGCTGAAGTTGCATGTTTCATTTATGAAATATGGCAGCTGGAACGTCAAAATCGCATTCCTTAAACGGAAACCTTTTGGAGGATGTTTATAACATCCTGACGGTTTTGTCGTACCAAAATGAGCAAAAAATGTTTGCAAGTTATTCGATCTATTTATGGATTGAAGCAAGCATTGCATTCTTGGAATTATCGTTTTGATGTAATCATAATGGTATATGATTTAATTCAAAACGAAAATGATTCTTGTGTATATAAGAAGGTTAGTGGGAGCGCACTGACAACGAATGTCCTAAGTAATGATGACATATCATTTCTTGGAAATGATATTCCCATAATACAATCAGTGAAAGCTTGGCTTTCATGAAAATTCTCCGTAGAATTCTTGGGAGAGACAACCTTTATTCTAGGAATAAAGATCTACTGTGATAGATCTAAAGGTTGTTCGTACTCTCCGAGAACTCGTACATTGAAAAATGTACGTGACCTGGTGTCTCATATGCTTTGAGCATATGGAGTCACAATCGGGCCAATCCAAGTGATAGTCACTGGATTGATGTTGAGAACATCCTTGAGTATCTTAGAGGAACTAAGGATGCTTTCTTATACTATGGAGAAGGAGAACTTGAAGTGACTGGGTTCACTGCTGCAAGTTTCTAAACCGATAAAAATGACTATAAGTCGTAAGAACGGTACTATAAAGTTTGAATAACGGAACAGTGAGCTGGAAATCTTCCAAGCAAGATACTGTTACCGAATAAACAACAAAAGTGGATTATTACTGCAGCTGAGGCAGCAATAGAAACCTTTTGGATCGATAATAATCTTAATCAGATTAGGAATAGTTCTGTTAGTAGCTGAGCTAGGCTACAACACAGGCTAAAGAATTAATGGTCTCATCAACGATCCATATATATACTTCAAATATTCATCTGATTCGTTCGGATCATACATCGTGGCGATGTGATGATCGAATAAATCGCATCAGATGATAATTATGCAAATCCGCTGACGAAAGTATTTTCTCAGCAGAAATTTGAGCGAACCGTACATAGTTCGGGTGTAGGACACTTGAGTGATTGGCTATAGGCCAAGTGGGAGATTGTTGGACAATTATGACCCATAGCATCACTATTTATACAGATCATGGTGTTGTTGTACAAATTAACTATGTGACAAAGGAAATTGTTCTTTTATCATTTGTAATTAGATTACCAAGATATATAAATGATAAAGGTCCTTATGATTAGTTCCGGATTGAGATGATATGAGACAGTATCAATCCACAAGGTTTAATCATTAAATATCCCTAGTCAGAGTATTATCGAGATTGGACATCGATAATGCGTAAAAGACTAGTATTACACTTGTGCGCGTTGTGGGAGCATAACATCATAGTTCTCATATATTTGGGTATAGGATACTCATGCAAGTGTAATAGGAGGTTGTGTTTACCGATGGTACGGAAACAACTTCGCTCTGGATAGACCCCTCGGAATTCCATTGGTAGTATGACTATGTGTCTATGGAAGTCCGAATCAGGGTAGGTGTATTTGGTCTTAACCTGAGACTTGCACCGCTAATACTTGCGACAATCAATATACTTTGGTTTTGGTCGTCCAGGGCTTTAACAGGTTCTGTGTACGCCTCTTCTGGGTATATTGAGAATCGTAGTGTATTGGGTGTGATGTCGAGATGGAAGTATCACTCCAGTCATAGTGGAGATGATGATCACGTAGGATACGAAACTGGTGCTCTTATGTACTGCAGTCATCGGGATAATATGACTAGGTCATGTTATCCGATTATAGAGACTAGTTACCAGAGATCCGATATGTGCTTCGTACGGGGCAGACACAATTCCAGCCCCAGGCCTTGCACGTGACATCGATACTGGATCGAAATACGCAATACTACGTATACTACGCCTGATATAGATCACATATTCCTATAAGAATATTTCTGGAGATTTGGGTAGGCACGGTGCTTTGCTAGAAGCCAACCATGTCTTGTAAATCGGTAAAAATGTAGTACTAGGTACTACGTGTTCGTTCGACGACGACCGGATTTACTGCCAACATATCTGGGGATCTCATGGGTCGCTTCCCGAAGATTCACCGATGACGTATGACTCGCACTTTATTAATCTGGGATTAATTATAAGAGAGAGAAATTAATAATCTGGGATTAATTACGGAGATATTTTATCTGGGATAAAATATTATTTAAAGAGAGAGAACGATTAATTTGGAATTAATCGATAAAATAATATATTCGATATATTATACGAAATTGGATTTCGACGCGGAATTAAAATTAGATTTTAATTCGGGCGAATGAGTTAATTTAGAATTAATTCGCTAGCGACGTGGATAGTAATTTTGCTAGGCATAATTATTTAATTAAATTTGATTTAATTACGTCGCAATGGAAAATTCGTTAATTCGGAATTAGCGAACCCGAGCCCGGGAGTATTTGCGGGCCCACTCGCATTTCGAATTCAAGTGCGGCCCACAAGTCACATCAAATGTCAAATCATTAGTCACTTTGATTGATGTGATGTCTAGTCACTTTGAGTGATGTGACAACTTTTCACTTGTGATTGATGGTAGTGGTTGGATGGCTTAAATGTCATTTACCAAATTTTGAATTTGGTATATCTTTATTTGTTTTGGGAAATAAAAACCAACCAACACATTTTCTTCTCTCTTTCCTCTCCCCAACCTCTCGGCCTTGCGCCATTTTCTTCACAAAATTCCTGCAATTGCCGAGGATGAAGAAGAAGCATAGGGAAGAATTTGTGGTAAATTTTTCCGAGTGCTAGCACACTTTAGGGGTCTTACGAAGGTGATAGGGAAACTCACCCGTGGGCATGGAATGCACACCAAGCTTGGAGCTTGAAGGACCGAAAATGCAGGACAAAAATGGAGCCCAAAACTGTGAGCATCATGGAGCAAAAGCTTGAAGATTTTTGTTGTTCCTCGCATCGTATAACCGATCAATGTAAGTATGATTCCGCCATACTTCTTTTGAGTAGTCACATATATTTCTTGCTTGAAATCGATCTTGGGACTAACCTAGAAACACAACACTCCTTTGACCTAATGTAAGTAGCAAAAAGCATAAAGTTGAGCCAAGTCTGGGGGCGACCAGTCTACCACCTCACAAATAAGGGATATACAGAGAACTCGAGCCATGAGATAAAAGAAGACTGAGCAATCTTCACAGAGAACTGACAAAAGGAAACTGTAAGCATACCCAGGGGCGACCAAAGACGTTAGTGGACGAAGTGCGCCAGAGAGCACAAGGAAGACCTAACCCAATGGAATAGGAAACCCATGCATGCATGCATGCATGCATGCATACACGCGACCAGTCTACCATCTCATCAAGTAACGGTTCAAAAATGATCTATCTCTCATCAAGTAATGGTTCAAAAATGAGCCAACTCTCATCCAGTAACGGTTCAAAAATGAGCCACCTCTCATCCAGTTACGGTTCAAAAATGAGCCACCTCTCATCCAGTAACGGTTCAAAAATGAGCCACCTCTCATCAAGTAACGGTTCAAAAATGAGCCATCTCTCATCAAGTAACGGTTCAAAAATGAGCCATCTCTCATCAAGTAACGGTTCAGAAATGGACCACCATCACATCAGCGACGCCTCAAAATGAGGTTTAGCATGCCGAAAATGGCGCTCCAAAAATGGAGCATAGTTCGAGAATGGACCACCTCTCATCAGTTTAGTTCGGTAGTGATTCCTAGAGATCACATCATCTTGCAGGGATGAACCTCAGAGGTCGCATCACC
Organism: Zanthoxylum bungeanum; assembly: GCA_019454045.1. NCBI lineage: Eukaryota > Viridiplantae > Streptophyta > Magnoliopsida > Sapindales > Rutaceae > Zanthoxylum > Zanthoxylum bungeanum. Next base: position 2,106 of record SKCR01049610.1, on the reverse strand, counting down.
TCACCACATCATCAACTCAGTTCGAAGCAGCAGGCAAGTCAGGTGGTAGCTGGCGAGCCAGGTAAGTAAAAATTTATTGCATAACTTTGATAGGATTATCACTGACACACACTACACAAGTCCCATCAAAGTGGAGGCGACTGTAGGCACTGTATTTTTGCATATAAGTCCCGATGATGAGTCTCACATGGAGACACTACCTCTTTAAGTTGTGGAAGTCGCGGGAAACAGACGTCGGAAGGGAAGAGTCAGAAATTGACACCTTGTTGGATTTAATTCGTTTGCTTGGCTTCGGGTTTGCTCGTTAAGCCTCTGTTTTAAACTTATCCTTAGCCCAAAACCCCCGCAAGTCACACACCAAGCCCATACATCACCAAACCACACACCAAGCCCACTAAAACAAACCAAACTCACTCCCAAATAGACCAAACCCCATGCCCAAAGCTTTCTAAAATAACAAACTCACACATTAAACACATGTTGAAATCAAACCAAATCACCTTCCCAAATTAAAAGATTCAAATCAAAACTCATCAATACCTTCCTAATTAAATTAAATCACATTCCTAAACTAAATAAAATCAAATTAATTTACCTTCCTAAAATGAAGAGATCATTTTCTAATGATATACAAATTAAATATCCCTCATAATGACACAATATTCTTTCCCTATTCACATAAGGTAAACCCCAACTTTTGCCTATAAAAAGAGGCATAAACCAAACCCTTAGGACCCTGGAGAGCATTCACACCCAAATACTCTAAAAATCCTCACGCCACTCCCCTAGCATTCCCTTCTCCCTCACGCCTCTATTTCTTAATCTCTCCTAGCTCATTCACGCCCAAAGCATAGAAAAATAGTCCCTCATTACCGTGAACTGTAGGCCAGAAAATCCCTCACACAGTCGCAAAATAGCAACCTAAAATAGCCCTGCATCACCGAAAATCACAGCCCAGAAATAACCTATGCATCACCGAAAATCACAGCACTGAAACCCCTTCAATTACTGCAAAACACACCCGGAAAATCATCCTTCAATTACCACAAACAGCAGCCCAAATCACCTTTAAATAGTCCAAAAACATCAAGAAAAAAAAGCAGAAACAACAGCCCAAAATAGAGGAAACAGCAACCCGAAACAGCGAGGCAACGAAGGAAAACAACGAACCAGTGAACCGGAGGAGTTGCAGAGCATTAACCCTTCCGACGGTCGCATAATGCACTTCCAATAGACGACTTAAGAGGTTAGACCTGAGGGCACCTTTTTATTTATTCTTGTTCTTTTGTTATTATTTCTTCGCATGTGTATTGTGAATTCATGAATGTTGTGGCAATGGGATGAATGAAATATGTGTTATCTCTTGTGGTATAACGGATGGAAAACCAGACGTAAATTCCGTAGCCGAATCCGAATGGACGGTAATGCGGTCTGTACTTGGGAAACAACTCCACGTACCACTTGAGAGACACACATATTTTGTTTCATCCAATCTCATGTTTATTCTTGATTTAATCATTTAGTATGTTATTTTCCTTTATGCATGATTTAGTTGTTTAATATGTTCTTTTTTATGCATGATTTAGGTGTTTATGTGATTAGAGGTATCATTTTTTTGTGATTATGTTCGAACGCGTTATCAAACGCTACATAAACGTATGTATTCTGCCTCGGCTCGTTCGAACGCTTATCAAACGTTACTCGAACACGTGCATTCTGTTTACCGTTCGAATGCGTTATCAAAAGCTACTCGAACGCGTGCATTCTATTTACCGTTCGAACGTATTTACGAACGCTTCATGAACGCGCACGCAGTGGACATATTCCTTCATCATGTTTGCATGTTTGTTTCATTAGTTATTTCTTTCCCCATCATATGCTTAGTTAGCTCGTTTTAATGTTTATGCTTTTACCGTCATTGTTTATTTACCTTTCCGTATTTATTTATTTAGTATGTTCATGAAATTGTGTGCTTACCATTATTTCGACTTACATTATGCATGCAAACTTAGACATAGGTAGTATGCAAACTTAGATATAAGTAGTATGCAAACTTAGACGTAGGATGCAAACTTAGACGTAGGTTGTTGTTGTGTAGACTTGGTT
>SKCR01049609.1:0-76310 GCA_019454045.1 Zanthoxylum bungeanum | reverse complement strand
GAGCGGGGCTCCACATCATATCATGACAGCTTGGGGGCGGGCCATATCGACTGGGGAGCGGGGCTCCACATCATATCATGACAGCTTGGGGGCGAAGCCCGTCGGCTGAGGAGTGAAGCTCCATATCATCATTTTCGGGATGCGTCCCAGGGTCGAGGCCCCCCGTTTTGTCAGCGGTTTGGGATGCGTCCAGGGTCGAGGCCCCCGTTGTCGGTTGCAGCTATTGGGATGCGTCCCAGGATCGAGGTCCACTGTTTTGTCAGCGGTATTGGGATGCGTCCCAGGGTCGAGGCCCCCGTTGTCGGTTGCAGCTATTGGGATGCGTCCCAGGATCGAGGTCCACTGCATCATCATTTTCGGGATGCGTCCCAGGGTCGAGGCCCACATTTTGTCAGCAGTATTGGGATGCGTCCCAGGGTCGAGGCCCCCGTTATCGGTTGCATGCTATTGGGATGCGTCCCAGGATCGAGGTCCACCACATCATCAGCAGCATCGAGATGCGTCTCAGGATCGAGGTCCACTGCAGTATCAGCTCAGCTCGAGACAGCTAGCTAGCCAGGTAAGTAAAATGCATTGCATAACTTTGATAGGATTGTCACTGTTGCACATTACACAAGTCCCATCAAAGTGGGGGCGACTGTAGGCATTGCATTTTCGCATGTGAAACCCGATGATGAGTCTCATTTGGAGGCACTACCTTTTGAGTCATGAAAGCCGCGGGAAACGGATATCGGAAGGGGGAATTCAGAATAAACAAGCTCACTGTTTTCGTTGGTGCTGCGTTCGTTACTTCGTTCGAACGGAAAACAGATTGCGGGCGTTCGTGCAGCGTTCGAGGGAGCGTTCGAACGGTATCGGTAATTCTGGTTTTGCTGCTAGCCTCACACCCAGCCCATTTAGCTCCCCAAGCCCATAAAACACATCCCAAATTAAATAATTAAATATTAAATTAAACATTAAATAAAACATTTAAATCATTTACCAATTAAAATAAAATTCCAACTTAAACTAAGATCATGCCTAATAAACAAATCACATACTAAATCAAATACAATCATACCAAATTAAAATCAATCTTAACCAATTAAAGCCATCATATATTTGACTTCCTAATTCAATAAGATATCCACCAATTTAAAAGTATTGACTTCCTAATCTAAACCAAATTTGTCCCCCCTCAATCTTTGACTTTCCTTGCTAAACACTAAATCATATCCTAATTAAATGAACAAGATCCCTTCCCTTGTCAACCCTAGCCATTCTCTATATAAACAACCCCTAACCAAGGCCATTTGTCGGCTTGACACATAGAATTCACACCCAAACTCTCTCAAAATCTCTCTAGACTCCTCTACACTACCCACACACCCAAACAAACAGCAAAAAGAGAAAACACTTCACACACACACAAAAAGAAAACAAAGAAACCACCACAAGCCACCACCCTCCATAGCCGAAACAGCCACCCATACAGCAGCCCTCCACATCGAAAATCACCACAAAACCACACCCTAAAACACGCCTAAACAACCCCGAGATTACCCCAAAACAGAAGCCCAAATCCTTAAAAAACAGTAACATAAAAACTGCATTGATAACCTTAAAAATAATCATATTTAATTGCACTAAGAACCCACACAACTTGGAATAGTTCTTTGAAAACATTGAAACAGGTAGCCCGTGCAGTGAGCAGCAAAACATGAGCCGAATAGGAGCAGAACGGAGTTCGAATCGTAAGCAAAGCAGTGAAACAGTGAGCTAGGACGTTGAACCAGCGGACCAGAAAAGTTGTTGCGGAGCTTTAACCCCCCTTTCGATCTTCGTGGAACGTGAGTCCGAGAGACGGCTTAAAAGGTTAGACCTGAGGGTATCTTTCACACTTATTCTCATTTTACTTTCCGGTCATTTATTTTGATTATATTTTCTGTATTTGTGGTACCATTGTGTGTGTATGATGTATGTTGTGGGTATTGGATGAATGAGAGAGGTGTCAACTCTCGTCATCTCGCGTAATCGGATGGAAACCCGGACATAAATTTCATAGCCGATTCCGAATGGACGGTAATATGATCTGTACTCGGGCCATAATTCCACGTACCGCTTGGGTAAACGACACCATCTTTCTTTTGTTGTGTTGCTCTTGTTTATTTAGTTTGTTTTACCTAAACTCAATATGTCGTTAGTTATGCATGATTCAACCAAGCGCATGGGCTTAGTGAGTTAGTCCAAAGGTCCTCCATTTAGAGACAAAGAGCCGAAAAGGCCACCTTCGTGACACTACTTCGCCGCGTCGGTTGCTGTTCGGTTCGACCGCGAGATACGTCCAATCGGGCATACTTAGTTTGATATTGTTATCTTTATTTCATATGTATAAGTCAATCGAGCGCATGGGCTTAGTAAGTGTGCTGTGAGATCCCCTATGGGGAGGGGCTAAAAGCCCTTTACCACGATGCTTTGCCGCGCCGGTTGATGTGTGTTCAGATTGGATGTGAGATATGTTCAATCGGGCATACTTGGTTGATATGATTGGTTCTATTCTTGTATGTGTGATGTAACGCGCATGGGCTTAGTATGTTGGTCTAAAGGTCCTCTCTTTGAGAGATCAAGAGCCCCAAAAGGTCACCTTTACGGCAGTGCTTCGCCGCGCCCTTTTATTTTCTGTATTGCATCCTATTTCATGCATCAGGTCCGTGTCCGTTCGAACGCGTTTGCAAACGCAACTCGAACGCGCATATATTTTGCCTTATCATGCATCAGGTCTCCTTTCCGTTCGAACGCGTTTACGAACGCTACTCGAACGTGAGCATTCTGTTTCCTTTCCGTTCGAACGCGTTTACGAACGCTACTCGAACGTGAGCATTCTGTTTCACTTCCGTTCGAACGCGTTTACGAACGCTACTCGAACGTGAGCATTCCATTTCATTTCCGTTCGAATGCGTTTACGAACGCTACTCGAACGTGAGCATTCTGTTTTATTTCCGTTCGAACGCGTTTACGAACGCTACACGAACGTGCACACACTGAATTGAGCCTGTCTTATTATATTCATGCATAATTGCCTATCGGTTGATCTTTCTTATACAAATGTGTCAATGTATTACCATTCATATGCTCGTGTCATGATAACATTTGAGTATTATTTCTTGCGGTATATCGGATGGAAACCCAGACGTAAATTCCGTAGCCGATTCCGAATAGACGGTAGTGCGGTCTGTACTTGGGCTACAATTCCACGTACCACTTGGAAAAATGCTCATATGTGTGCTTGTATGGTTACCATGTGTGCTTGTATGGTTAATATGTGCGCTTGTGTTTTTCCTGAATATGATATGCAAGTAAAGATGTATGTTAGCTGCTATCTTGATATATGTTAAACATGCAATCTTATATATGAAATACATGTATATTTATGCGCATATTTTATTTTATAAATGTGAATTTAGAAGCATGATACCTCTAGAAATAATTGTTACTTCAGCTTGTTTAAATTATTATATAAATCCTTTCATTACAAGTGACATAAGTAAGGGACCATTCCGAACCCAACGGTTTGAGGTCTTCCCTTGCGAGGGGTGAGTGCGGCCTTAAATCTTTGTCCCGGTTCACACCGGGTGGCGACTCCATGTTATGTAATCCTTCCCACTAGGCCGTGAGCCTAGGAACGGCGTCGCTCAGTTTTCTGTGTCCCACACCAACTTCTAGTTTTTAGGTTTAGGAACTAAAGTCCAAGTTTGGTTTTTCTAAGAGAAGACATCTCTTCTTTCATGGCCGCTTCCCATTCAAGTTTATGGGTAGACTTTAATGCCTCTCCTAAGCTAGCAGGCTCCATTCCATTTATTTCATGACTTGATATTAATGCACAGAACTACAAATCATTAGTTGAGTAATCATAACTGGTAGGAGGTCTTACCTGCCTCCTACTTCTGTCTCTTGCTAGCTGGTAGTTGACCAATGTGTCTTGTGGTGTTTCATCGTGTTGCTCATATGATTCATTCAGCTGATCTTGATCCAGTTGATCCATTGCGTCCTCTTCACATTGTTCTTTCATATCATTCACTTCATTTATGTTTTCTTCCGGGTTATTGCTCCTAGGCTGGGCGTCCTCAGATGTCTCTCATACCTGGCCTGTCACCAACTTGATCAGTGGTCCTTGATGTGCCTGGCTCCACCTGCATCTGAGCTCCACCTGCAAGATCAAAATCTGCTAGATCATTTTCTAAGGCACATGCATTCTTGTTAGTAGATTTACATGGAAAACAAAGTTCATTGAATATAACGTCCCTACTAACTATAATTTTGACTCCAGGCGACTCCCTTTCCCATAACCTGTACCATTTTTTCCCTTCTTGATATCCTAAGAAAACACACTTAAGAGACCTCGGTTCAAGTTTACCTATGGACTGGTGAGCATAAGCTTCACAGCCAAACATTCTAAGGTGGGTAAGCTTTTGTGTTCTACCAGACCAGATTTCTTCTGGGGTCTTAAATTGGACTGAACTATTAGGGCTAAGGTTAACTAAATGTGTCGCAGTATTGAGGGCCTCGCCCTAAAAAGGCCTCGGAAGTTTGGAGGAGAATAAAAGACATCTGATCTTTTCTAATATGGTTCCATTCATTCTTTCCTCAACTCCATTTTGTTGAGGGGTGTTTCTCACAGTCATATGTCTCAGGATACCCTCACTAGTACAAAATTGATCAAACTCAGTATTACAAAATTCTAAGCCATTACCAGCTCTCAAGACTTTCACTTTGTTACTAGTTTGATTTTCTACTAAACTTTCCATTCTTTAAATTTTACCAAAGTTTCATCCTTTGATTTTAGTAAGAATGTCCATACCTTCCTACTGTAATCATCAACAATAGAGAGAAAATATTTCTTACCCCTATGTGTCTGGACCTTGGCTGGTCCCCATAAATCACAGTGTAGATACTCCAGATGGCTTTTGACAAGTGGATTCCAGTTGGAAAGCTCTGTCTGTGCTGTTTCCCAACACACAGATCTCACAAAACTCTAGTGGCTTCAACTGGTCCTTTCCAAATTGTCCATGCTTGTTGAGTACCTGCATGCCTTTCTGGCCTTTATGGCCAAGTCTCAAGTGCCAAATATTAGTTATATCAACATTAGAAGTTAGAGCAGAAATGAGTTTTTCTGAGAATACATGTCGTCCATTTAGAACATACAGTCTGTTTCTTTTTATACCAGTTAGGATTAGTTTCTTACCCTTAGATATGTACATGTTCCCTTGGTGAGCTTTATATGTAAAACCTAATTCATCTAGAGTTCCTAGTGATATCAAGTTTCGTTTTAAATCAGGTACATATCTAACATCAGTAAGGATCCAAATTTTTCCATCATGGAGTCTGAGCGTTATATCCCCAACTCCCTGTATTCTACAAGTGTTATCATTTCCCATATACACCGTCCCTTGGTCAGAATTTCTAAAGTTGACAAACCAGTCCCTATACGGACTCATGTGAAAGGAACACCCTGAGTCCAGAATCCATTCTATGCTAATGTGATCACTAGACACAGTCAATGCATCAGATAGGCAAATCGACCCCTTTTCGGCAGCCACAGTAGCGCTGCCTTCATTTTTCTATTCCCTAATGAATTTATAGCAATTCATTTTAAGGTGTCTCTCCTTCCCACAGTGATAACACTTCTTACCACTGTTCTTATTCTTATTCTGTTTGTTCTTTTTCTTCCCTTTAGATTCTTGATTATTTGGTGGATTATTATTCTACCCATTATATTTCCTGTCATTTTTTCCTTTCACGAAGAGGTTCGTTCCACCTCTCCTACTAGTTCTAAGTTCTAACTCTCTAGCCCTTATCCAGATATTATCAACTCTAGCCTAGGTACAACCCCTGTGTACTGTAGAGAGTTCTTTACGACACTATATTCTTCAGGTAATACATTTAATAGAATCATAGCTTCGCTAGAATCTCCTAAAGCTTGGTCATTTCCTTTAAGGATTTGAGTAATTTTCGTGAATTCATCCAGGTTATCATCTATAGACTTATTTGTGTCCATCTTGTAATTAAACAAATTTCCTTTCAAGAAAACTAAATTTGGAGCAGAAATGACAGAATAAAGAGATTCGAGTTTACCCTAGAGTTGGATAGCTGTGTCCATCCCGTCAACCTTCCTTATTACCGAATCACCAAGGTGAAGGAAAATCAGGTTGTAGGCTTCTTCCATAATTTCGGCCTTCGCCTTATTTTCCATTTTTGGCCATTTTTCTGGGTCGGGTTCCAACGCCAAAATCACCTTATGATGGGAAAGTAATACCCTCATTTTCTTTTTCCAAGTGGTAAAATCCCTTTTCCCGTCAAAGATGCCAATGTCGAGTTTGATTGTCGACATTTTGATTTATTTTAATCCAGAACTCAATCGGCAGCACAAAAAATTTTAATCACCCAAACAACAAAGTCTTAATCAGTAACTTAGCTACAAGGGTTTTGGTCTACAACACAATTTCCTAATTCAACAACACACAGAAGAGTGTAGATCGGCCAATTTTGATTGTCCAACTCTCGATCTTGAATGGCCAAACAACTTCTGATCTTTGACCCAAAAGAGTGGGGCGACACTTTCTTTGGCCGCACAGAGTCTTGTTTGGCAAACCAGTCTTTGGTCATGGCAGATCAGGTCTTGGACTTTGGCAAATCAGGCCTTGGTATCGGTAACTCAAAGAAGCTTGGTCACGTTAGATCTGTGCCTTTAGTCGGCAACTTCAGATCTTGGTTGCCCTAATTTGGCTACTTCAGACCTTGCACGGCAGTTGTGTGCCCTAATCGGTAAATCGGCACTTGATTTGTTCCTTTTGAAACCCTTAAACTGCTCCAAGAGTCTTGATCGGAAAACCCATAGTTATCTTCTTATCAGACTCTGTTTTATAACCAGGAGGAGACACATCAACCAAACGTCAACTAAACGGGTTGTTCTTTGGGGTTCTTGATCGGAAGCCATAGAGTCTTGATCGGTAGTGTTTAGTTGCTACAACATGGATATTGACTTTCAAAGATTCTCACATGGCTCTGATCTTCGATTGATTGGTTGTCTCAGGGATCTTGATCGATCGGCTTGGTGTTTTTGATTCGCGAAACCTAATCGGCGAGATCAGTTGGTCAACTCCTCAGGGAAGTTCGGTAACTTCAGATCTTGATCGATGTCGGTTCCCTTTGGTTTCTTGCTTTCTGATTTTTAACCTTACTCTGATACCAATGTTGATTAATTCTTTTTCCGTGAACTGCTCTGTGACTTCAAAAAGAAAAATAATGGCAAGACCATAACACCCACAATCAAGCATCATCACACCCAAGATTTTACCGTGGTTCGCCTGAACAATTTCAGACTACATCCACGTTGAACTCCGGAATAAGGAGCTCACTGCACTAATCAATAACAAGATTACACAAGAATCTTGAAGTAACTTACAACAACAATTTCCCCTAAATTAAAAAAACTACCACAAGATAAACCTTAATCTCTAACAGTGTCAATCTCAACTCCCAATTGAAGATCACACAAACTTGGATTAGGAATATGGCTTAACAATTAGCCAAAACAATAATAGGAGAAATCTGAGAAGCAAATAACCGAATCTATCATCTTTCTCAAACCCTAACATCCTTTATATATGATGAGCAAAAGTATGTAATTTGAGCAACATCAGAGATTGCACCACGTGTCCCTCATCCAACGGCTGAAAAAGGGCTTCACATTTTACAAAATCCTATATACTTTGTCCTTGAATGAAAACATGGATTCCTTACAATATACATGATACTTTGACTGTCACAAAATAATAGAATCTTATTTTATTTGTGCCTGAGCTACTCCATCAATTTTTGTATCCAAATAGCTTCCTTACAAGTTTGTGTAGCTGCCATATATTATGTTTTATCGTAGATGGTATCACAACAGTTTGCATTTTCGAAACCCAATTTACAACTCCTCTTAAGTGTAAACACATAGCCGGTAGTGGATTTTCTTTTATCAAAACCTCATATAAAATTTGAATTTACATAGCCCTGGATAGTAAAATATAATCTTACGTAATATAATACAACATATGAGGTACCCTTAATTATCTTATGATCCTCTTTACACCACCCATTGCTTTCTACCAGGTTTCGTCATATACTGACTAATTGCACCCACTATTTGTACAATGTCTGATCTTGTAAATATCATAGAAAATATCAAACTTCTCATTGCTGATGCATATGATATTTAAGATATTTTCTTTATCTCTGTTATATTGCAAGGAAAAATCTTAGACAATAACTTGAAATTAATAGAAAGATTGGTAGAAATTGGCTTACAAAGATTGGTAGAAATTGGCTTACAATCATGCATATTGAAGCACCACAAGATTCTTGAAGTATTTCTTCTGAGAAAGCCAAATCTTTATAATTATATCCCTAAAATCTTTTTTTTCGGTCCCTAACCAATTGTTACCAACATATCGTCCACGTATAATAGTAAAATTATGAAATCATTACCACCTTCAAACATTTGGTAGTACGTACAATGATCTGAACTAAGTCTATTGTACCCAAGGATATAGGAATCAAATCTCTTATACCAATATCTTGATGCTTGCTTAAGACCGTACATAAATTTATTCAACCTGCAAACCAAGTTCTTTTTTTCTTTCTTCTCTAAAAATCCTTCTAGTTGGAACATATAAATATATTCTTCAAGTTCTCTATGAAGAAAAAGTTATCTTCACATCTAACTGTTCTAAATGTAAGTCAAATGCATCACACATAGTTAATACTACTCTTATTGTAGTGAGTCACACTATAGGAGAAAAAATCTCGTTAAAATCAACACATTCTTTCTTAGCATAACTTTTTACCACCAGTCTCGCATGATACCTCTCCATTTGATTTTTACCATCTCGTTTGATCTTGTAAACCCATTTATTTCTGATGACTTTCCTTCCATGTGGTAAATGAACTAGTTCCTATGTTTTGTTTTTATACAAGGTTCAAATTCTTCATGCATTGTCGCCATCCACATAGAAACATCTTGGTTGTCAGAAGATTCTTGGAAAGTTGGTGGCTCTCATCTGTTAGAAGATAGTATACAATATGAGCCACTGTGACATAATCTGAGTGTCATATCAGTGGTCGTTTCTCACGAGTTGACCGACGAGCTTATAGAGTCTCTGGCTCAACTGGTTCTTATACTTCATGCTCCGATGTTTTTTAAAAGATTCTGAATTTTCTGTTCTGGATTATTTTCCATTTGTACTATCGTAGTCTATGGTTTCTCTTTATAATGCTATCCTTTACATTTGTATTTTGCAATTTATCTTCTATAAATATCACATCTCTTATGATGACAATCTTATGGGCAGTGGGATTCCATAAGTAATATGTTGGAAAGTTATGACCCATAGTGTCACTATTTGTACAGATTATGGTGTTGTTGTACAAATTAACTATGTGACAAAAGAAATTGCTCTCTTATCATTTGTGATTAGATCACCAAGATTTATAAATGATAGGAGGTCCATATGATTAGTTCCTGGATTGAGATGATATGAGACAGTATCAATCCACGAAGGTTTAATCATTAAATATCCCTAGTCAGAGTATTATCGAGATTGGACATCGATAATGCGAAAAAAAACTAGTATTACACTTGTGCGCATTTTGAGGGCATAACGACATAGTTCTCATATATTTAGGTATAGGATACTCATGCAAGTGTAATAGGAAGTTGTGTTTTTACCGATGGTACGGAAAACAGCTTCGCTCTGGATAGACCCCTCGAAATTCCATTGGTAGTATGACTATGTGTCTATGGAAGTCCGAATCATGGTAGGTGTATTTGGTCTTAACTTGAGACTTGCACCGCTAATACTTGTGACAATCAATATACTTTGGTTTTAGGTCATCCAGGGCTTTAACAGGTTCTGTGTACGCCTCTGCTGGGTATATTGAGAATCATAGTGTGTTGGGTGTGATGTCAAGACGGAAGTATCACTCCAGTCATAGTGGAGATGATGATCACGTAGGATACAGAACTCGTTCTCTTATATGCTGCAGCTATCGAGATATTATGACTAGGTTGGTTTATCCGATTATAGAGACTAGTACCAGAGATCTGATATGTGTTTCGTACGGGGCAGACACATTTCCAGCCCCAGGCCTTGCACGTGACATCCGATACTGGATCGAAATACGCAATACTATATATACTACGCCTGATATAGATCACATATTCCTGTAAGGATATTTCTGGAGAATTGGGTAGGCATGATGCTTTTCTAGAAGCCAACCTTGTCTTGTAAATCGGTATAAACGTAGTATTAGGTACTTACGTGTTTGGATAGTCCGACGACCAGATTTACTGCCAACATATCCGGGGATCTCATGGGTCGCTTCCCGAAGATTCACCGATGACGTATGACTCGCACTTTATTAATATGGGATTAATTAGTTGAGAGAGAAAATTAATTTGGGATTAATTACAGAGATATTTTATCTGGGATAAAATATTATTTAAAGAGAGAGAACGATTAATTTCGAATTAATCGATAAATTAATATATTCGATATATTAAATGAAATTGGATTTCGACGCGGAATTGAAATTGGATTTTAATTCGGGCAAACAAGTTAATTTAGAATTAATTCGTAAGTGACGTGAATAGTAATTTTGCTAGGCATAATTATTTATTACGACGCAACAGAAAATTCGTTAATTTGGAATTAGCGAACCCGAGCCCGAGAGTGTTTGCGGGCGCACTCGTATTGAGAATTAAAGTGTGGCTCACAAGTCACATCAAGCATCAAATCACTAGTCAATCAATTGATGTGATGTCTAGTCACTTTGAGTGATGTGACAACTTGTCATTGTGATTGATGGTGGTAGTTGGCAAAGCTTTAATGCTTTGACTTTTTGGAAAAGGAAAAATGGTATATGTTTATTTGTTTTTTGGAAAACAATTAACTAATACAATTTTTGTAACAACCAACACACTCTCTTTTTCTTCTTCTCCCTCACTCTCCCAGAGGCTGATTTTTCCTCCATTTTCACTGTCAAAGCCGAGAATGGCAAGGAGAAAATAAGGTGATTTTTGCGGCAAAGATTACCGAGTTCTAGCACACTTCCGGAGTCTTGCGAAGGTGATAGGGAACATCACCAGTGAGCATGGAATCACAACACAAAGCTTGGAGCTTGATGGAGGTGATGTCCGAATTCATGGAGGACAAAAAACTGCCAAAGCCGAGAGCACCTCAAAGGGCTTAAAAAGTTTTTGTTGTCCCTCGCATCGCAAAAGCTGATCGATGTAAGTATTCCGCAACTTCTTTGATGTATTCACACATATGTTTTATTGCTTTAATCGATCCTTGGGACCGTAGAAACCCAACAATGGTATCAGAGCGAGTTAAAGCATGAAACTTAAACTTAGGGTTAAAATTGGGTAAATTGATTTTGAGCATATTTGAATGAAATTGGATGTTTACGTATGCTTAAATATTGATAACATGGTGTTATGCATTGTCAATTTGATGAATTTTGAATTGGACAAATTTTCCCCAATTTTTTGTGGCTTGGCCGAATCTTGGATGAACCCTAATGTCTTGATATTTTGTTTCGTTGATCATTGGATGACTTGTAACGATTGGGAATGATGATTTAATGTTGATTGTGGATTTAATTGGATTGAAACCAAATCGGACATAAATTCCCCTCATTGCCGAGACTTATAGCATGTAAAATGGGTTTTATTTTTGATTAAAATGTGTTGGACATGTTTTGATGTTAATGAGCATAATTAATTGTACAAATTTGTGTTTTGGAAATATTGATTTGGGTAATTAATTATGGAATACACTTTGAGTAATTAAATTGTGAAATTTGGAATTTGGTAATTTAATTATGTTCGGCTTAAATTGGATTTGGGCTTGAAAAGTTGTAATTGGGCTTTAATGGGCTTGGTTGTACCAAGATGGGTTTAGGCTAAATTGGTTGGATCCAATTGGGCCCAAAACCACATCCATAAAGTCCAATTATGACTAATGGACCTTTAACTTTAATTGGGCCTAATGGGCCTAAATTGGTTTCTAGGCATATAAGGGTGATTCCTTTAAATGGGCTTTAGTCTTTGGGTTTGACCCAAGTTGACCAAAGTCCATGCCTTAAGAAATTAATTGAAAGCCCAATGGACTTTAATTAAATTAACATTGGATGTTAATCGGGCTTTGAGACCCGTAACGATTAGTTTTGGAATCTAAGTCGTAAAAGGTTCGTTAATAAAGTGTAATATTTAATTTGGAATTAAATAGTGAATTAGTATTAAATACATATTAAATTGGATTTAATGTTGTAGTTTAATTTAATTCAAGAATTCGTACTTTGATTACTTATTCGCAAACGAGTTGGACTCGCGCAAAATCAAATCGTTGTTTGAACATTGGATGGTCATTAATTATCAGATTAATTAATTGGATTAGATTGATTGATAACATGCTTGTGTGAATACATGGTTGCGATGCATGAATAATGTATATCAGATGAATATTAGATGGGTGTGGCAATTTTGGAAATTGTTGTAATAAATTTAGAATTTATTAATTGGACCTGCGTGTCCAGCCTATTACCTCCTTACTCTATGTATTTCTCTTCTCACCTATTCCCCTCAATGTAAATGAGGTTTCTTTAGAAGTGTTATGTAACGGGTAGAAGTAATACTTGTGCTAGTAGGAGAGAGGAAATAGAGAGATTTGTTCCAGGAACAATGTGTTTAAATATCCATCTGCATATCATTATTATTTATTTATATGCGCCTTATTATGCGTTTAGAATGCATATTTAAGGGTGTATGATGATGAGACCTTAACAAAGATAATAAATTGGTTGCCAATTTGCACGCGAAAAAAACCCTCAAATAATATTAAGCGTTTTTCCTTCCATTGAGTGATTCTTACTCAAGATCCAAGACTGGCATTGGTTTGTTGGCCCAAGTCAAGACCTTTGTCCGTCGAGGATGTGTTTGAATCACGAAGGCTTTGTTCCATATCGGTGTCTTGTCCAAGTTGTGATTTGTTGGCAAAAGTCAAGATCACTTCTTGTCCATCGACATTGATTACGAAGCTTTCCATGGTCAATGGGTTCCGCTTAACTGGGATCACTAAGTTTGTTGTGCCAAAGCCAAGGCTTAGTTGATTCAGAGGAAAAAAGTTAGGCAATATATTGGATATATTGGCATATATAAGATATATGTTTCGGACTTGGATGTCCACCTACTGGATCTATGAATTGGATGAGATCCAATTGATCTAAGAGATCTACCTAGTTAATTATCATACAATTTGTTGGCCAAAGTCAAGATTGTGTGTTATTTAACGGGATCCTAGCCCACTAGGAAACAAGGTTTCCCGAGTACTCCACAGAGGGTTAGAGGCTCGCCGAAAATAGTGGGAGGCAAGTATTAAATTTGCAATATTCGTTTAGTTACTTGCCATACGCGCTCATTTCAAATATTACGTCAAATAAATTATTTATTAGTTGGACTAATATTTAATAGTTGTTTTAAATAAACAGTTGGACTGTATTCAAACTATTTTGATTAATAGTTGATTTTGTAATTGGATTATAGTAATCAATATAATTGAATTAATCAATTAAATTATAATTGATTATATAGTTGGGCTATAGTAATCATTATAATAAATTGTACCTAAAATCATTGATTCGATAGTTGGACTATTGGAATCAAGATAATTGAAAGATTAGTGTTTAAAACATAATCCTGGGTGAAAATATTTTTAAACGACTTTAATTTTCAAATTGGGAATAAAATATCAGGATGGTCCTGGAAACTAATAAGTTACTTTATTTGATAAAATAACATATTAGGCCTAAGCCCGGAGTTAAGCAAATTGTAGAGCATGATATTTGGAATATTCATGTGATGATAATTTTAGTGCTTAATCCGTTAAGCTTGCCAAATAGACTCCTTAATTTCTTAATCAGAACTAAGGATTAGATCCTTAAAGTATGATAATGAAATTGAAGGATCTTCATAAATCTTTTCTTAGATCTTAGAAGTACTAAATTGCAATAGTAAACTCTTGTAGAGTTAATGGCTATACTCAAGGAGTCAAAGCCAAAGTTTGCAATAAGGCAAGAAGCGCAAGACGCGTATCTTATTTCGACATTCCGGATGGCCAAGGCTTGGCCAAAGGCTTCTGGAGTGTGAAAAGGGCGAAGGCAAAATCATTATAATATTCTGGGAAGATAAAAGACATATCCCAAAATGTCTGCCTAAATTGTGGCAAACGGAATCGCGGAAGCGTGACTGCCGTATGGACAAGGCAGACATGAAGGAAATGAAGATGGTGTAAGACTCCGACTTCAAATATGTTTGTCATAAACATGTTCACTGCTAGTATTAAAATTGGATTTTAGATACTGGATGTGTTACATAAATATGTACTGGTCTGCAGAATCTGCTGAAAAGCAGGATACTAACTTTAGTTGAGATTAATCTGTGAATTGAGAACGGGACGAAAGTCGCTGTTTTAACTGTAGATACCTAAGTTTAGGAACTACCCTTCGGGTGTGTACTTAAATTAGGAAGCTGTTACAATGTAACTAGTTTGACTAGATACATTATCTCTATGTCAGAGTTTAACCTGTTGCGGGTATACCTTTATATTCTAGAACACTAAAGTGTTTTATTATATAAAGATGATATTGAGATAAACACATTAGATGTGAAAAACAATATTTATTTTTTGAATATAAATAAATCTCAAACATATAACATGACAAACAAATAGCTCAAACTGATTTAATCAGTTGAGACTTATAAGTGGCATTGTTGTCTGGGACACAAGTAAACAAGACTCGTATATCCACACTTTCGAAGAATGGAACTAAGACAAATTTGATTCCATTCAAATAATGTTTACGAATCTAGTTTATTGGGCAAAGTGCCTAAAACACCTTTTACTTGGTAAAAGTGAAAAATGCCATCGATCTGTTAGCCCTAGTTCATAGTGAAGCAAGTGGGCCCATGTCTAGCTAGGCTAGAGGTGGATATGAATATTTCGTGACCTTTACGGATGTGGCATCGCGTTATGGTTATATGTTTCCTTTGAAACACAAATCGGAAACTTTTAGAGTTTCGACACGAAGTAGACAAACAGATCGGCAAAAGTATTAAACCGTCACGGTTAGACCATGATAAAAATACTTAAGCAATAAGTTTCTCAGATACTTGAAAGAGTATAGTATTCTTTCAATGAGGACTCCTCCCGGAACACGTCAATTGACGGTGTGTCCGAACGGATAAACCGAATTTTGTTAGACATGATAAGGTTAATCATGAGTCGCTCTGAGCTACCATTTCCTTCAACGGATACGCATAAACAGTGCAGAACTTATTTTGAATAAGGTTCTATAAAATATGTTTGACAGACTTCATATTAGATATG
The DNA here is from genome assembly GCA_019454045.1 of Zanthoxylum bungeanum. NCBI lineage: Eukaryota > Viridiplantae > Streptophyta > Magnoliopsida > Sapindales > Rutaceae > Zanthoxylum > Zanthoxylum bungeanum. The sequence continues at coordinate 60,840 of SKCR01049609.1, read as the reverse complement.
AACAAGAAAGAAACCGGGTTTTCTCAATCCTGAAGATTTGGATATGCTAGGCATATGTTTGGATGATACCAAACTAGAACCCAAATCGGATAAGTGCCTAATTGTAGGTTATCCTAGGGAAACCAAAGTATAGTACTTATACATCTCACAAGAGAACAATTTAATTGTTGCTCACCATGCGGTTTTCCTAAGAGGAATACCGATATGCAGTGGTAAGTGGGAGGAAAGTAAAACTCGATGAAAATCGAAGTAATACTATTCCAGGCACCGATTCCTTAATGGAACACAAATAGTTCATCAAGGATGAAACTATACCAATAATCTTCGAATACACAAGAACCACGTAAGTCAGAGAGAGTCATAAAACAACCTGGGAGGTATGGGTTTCTGATCTCACCTCATAAAGATGTCAATCTTATTGAGGAATACGAACTGACTACGTATGAGGAAGTGATATAAGGTATCGACTCCCTATTATGGCAAAATGCCATGATATCCGAAATGGATTCCATGTATACCAACTACGTTTGGATACTACTTGTTATACCGCAAGGCATTGTGCCTATTGGTACTATATAAGTCTTCAAGGAAGACATACATGGAAGGCGACATACCAACGTACAAAGCTAGGCTTGTAGCAGAAAGGTATCGTCATCAACATTGTGTCGATTACAACGAAACCTTTTACATGTTGCCATGGTAAATCCATTTGGATAATGCTTGCTAATGCTACATGTTTCATTCAAGAAATATGGCAGCTAAATGCCAAAACCACTTCCTTAACGGAAACCCTTTGGAGGATATTTATAACATCCTGACGGTTTTTTCATACCAAAACTAGCAAACAAGGTTTGCAGGTTATTCGATCTATGGATGGATTGAAGCAAGCATTGCGTTCATGAAATTATCGTTTTGATGTAATCATAATGGTGATTTGATTCAAAACGAAAATGATTCTTGAGTATATAAGAAGGTTAGTAGGAGCGCACTGACAATGAATGTCCTATATAATGATAATATGTCATTTCTTGGAAATGATATTCCCATAAATACAATCGGTGAAAGCTTGGCTTTCGAGAAAATTCTCCGTAGAATTCTTGGGAGAAACAACCTTTATTCTAGGAATAAAGATATACTGGGATAGATTTAAAGTTGTTAGTACTCTCCGAGAACTCGTACATTGAAATAAATGTACGCGACATGGTGTCTCATGGAGTCACAATCAGGCCAATCTAAGTGATAGTCATTGGATTGATGTTAAGAACATCCATTAGTATCTTAGAAGATCTAAGGATGCTGTCTTATTCTATGGAGATGGAAAACTTGAAGTGACTGGGTTCACTGCTGCAAGTTTCCTAACCGATAATAACGAATATAAGTCGCAAAACGGTACTATAAAGTTTGAATATCGGAACAGTGAGCTGGAAATCTTCCTAGCAAGATATTGTTACCGAATAAACAATAAAAGTGGATTGTTGCTGCAGCTGAGGAAGCAATAGAAGCCTTCTAGATTGATAATAATCTAATTAGATTAGATATAATTCTGTTAGCAGCTGAGCTAGGCTACAGCGTAGGCTAAAGAATTAATGGTCTCATTAACGATCCAGATATATACTTCGATATTCATCTGATTCGTTCGGATAATACATCGTGGTAATGTGATGATCGTATAAATCGCATCAGATGATAGTCATGCAAATCCGCTGACAAAAGCATTTTCTCAGTAGAAGTTTGAGCGAACCGTACATAGTTCGGGTGTAGGGCACTCGAGTGACTGGCTATAGGACAAGTGGGAGATTATTGGACAGTTATGACCCATAGCGTCACTATTTGAACAGATTATGGTGTTGTTGTACAAATTAACTATGTGACAAAGGAAATTGCTCTCTTATCATTTATGATTAGATCACCAAGATGTATAAATGATAGGAGGTCCATATGATTAGTTCCTGGATTGAGATGATATGAGACAGTATCAATCCACGAAGGTTTAATCATTAAATATCCCTAGTCAGAGTATTATTGAGATTGGACATCGATAATGCGAAAACAAACTAGTATTACACTTGTGCACGTTGTGAGGGCATAACGTCATAGTTCTCATATATTTGGGTATAAGATACTCATGCAAGTGTAATAGGAGGTTGTGTTTTACCGATGGTACGGAAAACAGCTTCGCTCTGGATAGACCCCTCGGAATTCCATTGGTAGTATGACTATGTGTCTATGGAAGTCCGAATCAGGGTAGGTATATTTGGTCTTAACCTGAGACTTGCACCGCTAATACTTGCGACAATCAATATACTTTGGTTTTAGGTCATCCAGGACTTTAACAGGTTCTTGTGTACGCCTCTGCTGGGTATATTGAGAATTGTAGTGTGTTGGGTGTGATGTCAAGACGAAAGTATCACTTCAGTCATAGTGGAGATGATGATCACGTAGGATACGAAACTCGTTCTCTTATATGCTGTAGCTATCGGGATATTATGACTAGGTCATGTTTATCCGATTATATAGACTAGTTACCAGAGATCCGATATGTGCTTCGTACGGGGCAGACATATTTCCAGCCCCAGGCCTTGCACGTGACATCCGATACTGGATTGAAATACGCAATACTATGTATACTACGCCTGATATAGATCACATATTCATGTAAAGATATTTCTGGAGAATTGGGTAGGCATGGCGCTTTGCTAGAAGCCAACCTTGTCTTGTAAATCGGTATAAACGTAGTACTAGGTACTTACGTGTTCGGATAGTCCGATGACCAGATTTACTGCCAATATATCCGGGGATCTCATGGGTCGCTTCCCGAAGATTCACCGATGACGTATGACCCGCACTTTATTAATCTGGGATTAATTAGTTGAGAGAGATAATTAATCTGGGATTAATTACAGAGATATTTTATCTGGGATAAAATATTATTTAAAGATAGAGAATGATTAATTTGGAATTAATCGATAAATTAATATATTCGATATATTAAATGAAATTGGATTTCGTCGCGGAATTGAAATTGGATTTTAATTCGGGCAAACGAGTTAATTTAGAATTAATTCGTAAACGACGTGAATAGTAATTTTGCTAGGCATATTATTTATTGCGACGCAACAGAAAATTCGTTAATTTGGAATTAGCGAACCCGAGCCCGAGAGTGTTTGCGGGCGCACTCGCATTGCGAATTAAAGTACGGCCCACAAGTCACATCAAGCTTCAAATCACTAGTCAATCAATTGATGTGATGTCTAGTCACTTTGAGTGATGTGACAACTTTTCATTGTGATTGATGGTGGTAGTTGGCAAACCTTTAATGCTTTGACTTTTTGGAAAAGGAAAAATGGTATATGTTTATTTGTTTTTTGGAAAACAATTAACTAATTCAATTTTTGTAACAACCAACACACTCTCTCTTTTTCTTCTTCTCCCTCACACGCCTAAGGGGCTGATTTTTCCTCCATTTTCACTGTCAAAGCCGAGAATGGCAAGGAGAAAAGAAGGTGATTTTTGCGGCAAAAATTACCGAGTGCTAGCACACTTCCGGAGTCTTGCGAAGGTGATAGGGAACCGCACCCGTGAGCATGGAATCAAAACAAAAAGCTTGGAGCTTGATGGAGGTGATGACCGAATTCATGGAGGACAAAAAACTGCCAAAGCCGAGAGCACCTCAAAGGGCTTAAAAAGTTTTTTGTTGTCCCTCGCGTCGTAAAAGCCGATCGATGTAAGTATTCCGCAACTTCTTTGATGTATTCACACATATGTTTCATTGCTTTAATCGATCATTGGGACCGTAGAAACCCAACACAATACCCATTGACTCCATCAACATATCCTAAGAAAAATACTTTCTTGATTTTGGATCCAACTTCGTTGCTTCATGGGAATTGTATATTACATACACATGACTTCCAAATGTATGAAGGTGAGAGTAATCAACTGACTTCCTAATCCACATCTTCATCAGTGTCTTCAACTCGATTGCCATTGATGGTGACTGATTTATCACGTATCACGTAATTTTGACTACTTTGCCCAAAATGACATGGCCAAACCAGCAGTACTTAACATAGCATTTATTTTGTCCAATAGGGTTATGTTTATTCGTTCTGCCACTCTATTTGTTGAGGCATGTAAGTTGTACTGAATTGTCTCTTGATGTCTTCTCGCTGACATAATGCATTAAATTCATCACCAATATACTCTCATTCATTATCATTCCGTAAACACTTGATCATCTTTCCATATTCAAGTTCTATTCATGTTACTTTGAAGACTGGAAACACATCTGACTTATTTTTATAGGGTACACCCCAGCATCTCAATGATTAATTATCAATGAAAGATATGAAGTATCTCGTCTCCCCTATGGACATCACCAATGTTTGCCAATGCCAAATGCCAGTGTGGATCTAAAAATAATAAATTATTATTTAGACTTTTCACATGTCACATCTCTCGGATACTTTGGACAGTACTATTATACATCTTCAATTTGATGTTTCAAATAGTCCATTCTCCATGAACACATATCCTCCTAAGATATTTTAATATTGATGGAACCATTCTTTCCTAGAGGTCATATATCATGTAGGTCATGAGTCAATGAGCCAAACATTAGAGTACTATTTCCTGCCTTCAGCAACTATTGCAGCCTCGCTGTATAAAGCTTCACCATCATTTGAGGTGCTTACTATATTCCCTTGAGGATTATTCTCTGGACTCTTATTTTTGCTCCAACAATCATTTTCAAGTGTCATTTCTTCCCAAAACTGTAGCATTTGATTTTTCTTTCTTCTGGAGTTGGATTTATCATTATTTTGACTCTCACTGGAGCCATGTTCCATTGATCTACCTCTCGTCATCATCAAAGCTTCTGCTTGCTGTGAACTCATTTATATGTCTTCCTTATTTTTACATATGTGTTCTTCATCTAATATAGCTGCTACAACTCCATCAAAGACTAGATTATCTGACATGATATTGTTTATCAGATTGATGATGAGTAGATTATACGAATCAGGTAAACTTTGAAGTAGAATCTATGCACGTTCAACTGCCTTTATTTTATGTCCCAAAAAAGTAAATTTAGAAAATAAAGTATTTACAATATTGATATGTTATGTCGCTGAAGCGGATTATGTCATTCGAAGAGTGTACAATCTTCTTTTTAAGAATATCTTATTATACAATGACTCAACCTCATAAAATTTTATTAGAGTATCTCATATCTTTTTTATTGTCTTCTTTTCCGCAACACTGGATAACACACTATCAGCTAGTGCTAAATGCATATCAGCAACTATATTATCATATATCTCATTCCACTTGGCATTGTCAGTGATATCCGCGGGTATTTCTCCAATTATTGCTAAATAATTGTTCTTCCTCAAAATTATCTCTATCTTCATTTTCCACAACATGAAATTACTTCCATTGAACTTCTCAATTTCGTATTTTACCGCTATTACTTTTCACCAAAAACTACTTTCCATTGGATCAGTTCCCACCATTTCACGTGAATAATAATTGTTATACGTGAATAATAATGCTGACAACCTGGAACTCTGATACCAATTGTTAGGAAATTATATGGTGAAGTTGGGTCACAACTAAAATGAAATTGAGAATAAAAATAAGACAAGGCACAACGATATATGTGGCTCGTGTTTTAACCTACGTCCACAGGTAAAGACGGAAGGATAATATTTCACTAATGAAATGGAAAATATAAATATTGGAGTATTTATCTCACAACCCAAAATCCCAACAAACCTAATTCTCTCAAGTCACTCTAAAAACTCTCTTTAACAAAGATACACTCACTCAAACTTTGCTCTCACTCTTATGGATGAAGCTCTCAAATTTTTGAGATGCTTAAAACTTTCTCAAATGAAACTGTTGGCGGTATTTTCAGGTCCTATGATATTTAAGCAGTATGGCAGGGCTAAAAAGGTAAATCCCTTCTTGGTCAAGACTATTAATGCCACCCCATCACTAAAAGCCAACAGTAATAGGCCGAGCACTTTATGATCGGTAACCGACCACTCCAGACCGGATGGTCGGGCATTATCAGATTGATAGCAGCATTCTCAGTTCAAAATACCATTGTGACCGACCTCATGAAGACCGATGATATAGTGAGATATGCTCCAGAAGATAATACATCCTATTTTTACGGATAAGAAGATAAATTATCCTACTTTCATGGGGAAAAGTTGATAAGTCAGTGTCCTAATAGGATAAAGGAAATGAAGGTAGTTTCGACTAAGAATTCTTATGGGAAAAGGAAAATTGTTTCTTTGCTATTATAAATAGGAGGGGAAAGCGTGCTTGTAATAAGGGGCAGATAGAGTTGAGAAGAGAAAAGAGAACAAGACAGAATTAGATTTGTAAACACAAAACAGATCAGAGAAACATATTTCGGTAATAAAACAGTCCATGAAAGGCTCATGAAACAGGGGGACGATGAACCCCTGAAGGCTTTCATTGAGCGGTACCATAGCATGGTGCTCGAGGTCGGAGGATATGAGTCGCTCGAGGCCATGGAGAGTTTGAAGGGAGCCTTAAAGATCGGAAAGCTGTGGACTCACCTGAGGATCCAGGGTACACCGAATTATGCCACCGCTCTAGAAACAGCCCGAAAGTTTGTTTTGTTGGAAGATGAGGAGAGAATTACCCGGAGGGGGACAGCTATAAGAGAGAGGACGATGAGGGTAGAAGCTCTTCGCAGGCCAGACAGGGAGTTCAAAAAACCACCCCCAAGGCGAAGGGAATTCAAGCCGGTACCTCGGGATGATCGGGAAAAGAGAATCTCGACCCAGGTGAACCATGTGGCAGGGGAAGAGGCATACATTCCTCTGAATAAACCACTGGGGCAAATCATCATGGAAATCCAGGGAAAATGTCTCTTGATAGAACCTGACCTCAGGAGATTCCCGCCTGACTTGAGGAATAATAAATCCTATTGCATGCATCATAATTTGAGGGGAAATATGACGGATGGATGCAAAGACTTACGGGAGCAAATGGAAGACCTGGCGCGGAATGGGTACTTGAATAAATATATTGACCATGAAGTTATGACGGTCAGACATAGAGCGCATTGTCGACAGGTGAACACCATTGCAGGGGGAAAGACACTAGCCGGGGACTCTAACCGATCAAGAAAAAACTATAGTCGAACTCAGGGTTACAAGTGTTAGAAACAGAACGGGCCTCAGAAATACAAGGTGGTCGGTCAGTGCCAATAATGTTCACGGATGAGGATGCTCGAGGGGTGAGTTCCCCCACGATGATGCATTAATAATCAAGGCGACAATCGGTGGTTCTGAGGTAGACAAAATCCTAGTAGATCCCGGGAGTGCGGTGGATATAATCTCCAAGGAGGCTTTGGACGGCCTTGGTGTGGAGTATGCGAATCTAACCGACGATGGGACTCCCTTATACGGCTTCGGGGGCTCAATGGTCGTCCCATTGGGAATGATACAATTGGTAATGACGATCGGAACCCGTCCCCGGACTCGGACGATTATGATAAATTTCACAGTGGTGGATTGCATGAGCAGTTACCAAGTCATTGTTGGTCAGCCTTTCATGATGAAGACAAATGCTGCAATGTCTTGCTATTACTTAAAGTTGAAGTTCCCCACCCGGGAAGGGATTGGAATCGTGCGCGGGAGTCAGAAGGTAGCTCGGAGCTGTTTTTCCACCCTCTCACGGGAAACCATCTGCATTGAAGCGGGTACCCAGAAAAGGCAAGGGAATGAAGACGAGGAAGAAGCAAGTAAGGATCCAGGTCCTCGACCAAAGAAAATTGCTCGGCTAGGAGCAGTCGAAGAATTAGAAGTAATAGAACTTTTCGGACCTGGGAAGAGTGTAAAAATAGGGGGAGACTCAGACGAGGTCCTGAAACAGGACCTGCTGAAGTGTCTAAAGGAGTACCCGGACATCTTTGCTTGGGGGCACGACGATATGCCCGGGATTGATCCGAAGTCCATCAATCATCGTTTGGCAGTAAACCCATCACACAAACCGGCCAAGTAAAAAAGAAGAGCCTTTAACCAGGAACAGTGCAGGGCAATGGCTACCGAGGTAGAAAAACTGTTGAAAGTCGGTTTTATCAGAGAAGTGAAATACCCGGAGTGGGTATCGAATGTGGTATTAGTGAAGAAATCCAATGGAAAGTGGAGGATGTGCATGGATTTCACGACCTCAACAAAGCGTGCCCGAAAGACAGCTTCCCACTACCAAACGTAGATCAATTGGTGGATTCGACGGCCTGCCAGGGACTGCTAAGCTTTATGGATTCCTTCTCGGGATATAACCAGGTCAAGATGCATCCTGAGGATGAGGAGAAGACGGCCTTTGTTACCAATCATGTGCTTTACTGTTATAAAGTAATGCCCTTTTGGATTGAAAAATGCGGGGGAAACCTTTCAGATGTCGGTGAACAAGATTTTCAAGCCACTCATCAGTGCATCGATGATGGTATATGTTGATGATATGATAACAAAGTCTAAAGAGTCAGGGTGTCACGTGGCCGATCTGAAGAAAACCTTTGAATTGCTGAGGAAGCATAATTTAAAGCTCAACCCGGAGAAATGTGCTTTCGGAGTGGCCTCGGGAAATTTTTTGGGCTATATGGTAAGCTCCCGAGGCATAGAAGCAAACCCGCAGAAAATCCAAGCCGTTCTGGACTTAAAATCCACAGGACGATAAAAAAAGTGCAAAGTCTGACCGGTAGGGTGGCCGCGCTCAATCGATTTATTTCCAGAGAAACCGAAAAGTGCCACCCCTTCTTCAAAGTCGTCAAGAAGGAAAGAGTGCAAGGAGGCCTTCCTGCAGTTAAAACAATACCTAACACAGCCCCCACTTCTTGCAAAGCCATCCCCAGGTGAGACCTTATACTTATATTTAGCTGTTTCAAAGCATGTAGTGAGTTCAGTATTGGTGCAAGAGGCTGATAAAGTCCAAAGTCCAGTGTATTATGTTAGTAAAGCTTTATTAGATGCTGAGACCAGATATCCAGCACATGAGCTGGTCGCATTGTCATTAATCACTGCGGCCCGGAAATTACGACCTTACTTCCCAGCCCATCCTATTGGGGTTTATACCGATGATCCATTAAGGTAGATTCTGCAAAAACCAGAGGTCTCGGGCAGGTTAATGAAGTGGTCGGTAGAGTTAAGTGAACACGACATTTCTTACCTCCCAAGGGCAGCGGTAAAAGGGCAGGCTCTTGCAGACTTTGTTGCTGAATTCACAGAACCCCAACTTCTGACCGTGGGGGAAGACAAATGGGAGATGTCAGTAGACGGATCTGGCAGCTCACAAGGTAATGGGGCCAGAATCGTATTGAAAAATGGTAAAGGTGAAGAAGTATTGTTCGCCTTGAGGTTCGCCTTGGAGGCCACAAACAATGAGGCATAATATGAGGCAATTTTGGTCGGTTTAAGGTTATGCACGGTGATGGGCGTCCACGACGTAGTTGTAAGAAGCGACTCCCAGCTGGCTGTTCAGCAGCTGAAAGGAGAATTCCAAGCCAGGGAGCTGAGTATGATAGCCTATTTAGCTGAGGTAAGAAGGTTGGTGGGGGAAAATGGGGAACATGCATTTTGAGCAAGTCGGTCGGGAAAACAACTATGAGGCAGACTCTCTGGCATGACTCGCATCTTCAATAAAGGCAGAAAATCCTAGAATAGTCCCTCTAATCTGCCTCCGAGAAAAAAACGTAGGAGAGCTCGAGGTAGAAGTATTGGATACGGAAAGCAAATCTTCTTGGATGCAACCAATCAGGAGATATCTGGAGATCGGGGAGACACCTGAAGATAAAAAGGAAGCCAGAAAACTGAAATTCAAAAGCACCAAGTTCTCCCTGATCGAAAGGGTGCTATACCGAAGGGGCTATACGGTACCCCTTCTGAGATGTTTAGCAGAAGAGGAGGCTGACTATGTGCTCAGGGAAATTCATGCGGGAATCTGTGGGAGTCATGCCGGAGGACAATCAATTGCCTTTAAATCTTTAAGGCAATGGTTCTACTGGCCGACCATGCATCAGGACGGTATGAGGGTGGCCCGGAAATGTGAAGGATTCCAGAAGAATGCCAATATTCACCACCAGCCCGCAGAAAAATTGACCACCTTGTCCAGCCCTTGGCCGTTCGCCTAGTGGGGGCTGGATATCATCGGACCGATGCCGAAAGGGGCGAGGGCAAGCGAAATACGCCATTGTTGCCATAGGTTATTTCACCAAATGGGTGGAAGCCGAACCCCTATCCACAATCACATAGAAGAAATCTACGAAGTTCTTAAGAAAGAATATTATCTGCAGGTTCGGAATTCCTCGGGCTGTCATCACCGATAACAGAAAATAGTTCGATAGCAAAGGTTTTAGGAAGCTCTGTGAAGACCTCCAGATCGCCTTAAGATTCGCCTCACCTGCCCATCCCAAGTCTAACGGACAGGTAGAGGCGAAAAACAAGACCATCAAATCCAATCTTAAAGCTCGGCTCGGAGCCTGCAAGAGCTTATGGGTCGAGGAGTTACCGAAGGTGTTGTGGGCACACTGGACGACCTGTAAGGATTCCACAGGGGAAACTCCGTTTTCATTATCATACGGATGCGAAGCGGTTATTCCAACAGAGATCGGAATGACTACCCACCGGGTCCGGCATTATAAGGACGGACAGAATGAAGAACTCATCAAAAGTCATCTCGACCTGATCGAAGAAAAGAGGGAGAAGTCGGCTATGAAGACATCAGTCTATCAACAAAGAATGGCCCGTTTCTACAACAAAAAAGTTCGGACCCGTGTTTTTCTTCCAGGTGACTTGGTATTGCGAAGGGTCACTTTGAACACTCGAAGGCCGGAGGAAGGTTCTCTAGGTGCCAAGTGGGAAGGGCCCTATAGAATTATGGAAGTAGTAAGGCCGGGTGCCTATACTTTGGAACAGCTGGACGACATACGGCTAAAAAAGCCTTGGAACGCCGAGATGCTGATGAAGTACTTCCAATAGGTTTTTTCTTTATTTCTTTTTTAAACAACCCGACCGGGGTTAGGAGATCAAATAAAACCTCTCCCAAAATATCCCGCGGAGAGTTGTAGGAAGGGCAGTAGATCCCCGAATATGAATAAATTTTTCTTTTTTCAGTTAAGAAAATCTTCACTCGCTTTTTCAAATTAGACTTGAAAGTCATATTCAGTATTTCGGGGACATACTCGACGTGAATGGATGATTTGGGATCAGGAAAGACATCAAACCTGTGACATACCAATCACAAGTACTACCATAAAAACCCCGGGCAGAAGTGCTCCGACCTAACTTATTTCATTTTTTAGGATCAGGACTGCATCAAGGGATGAAGCGCATAAGGGAGCACGCGAAGCCTTTCGTAGTAGAGTCAAACCCCCGAAGATGGAGCAGAACTACCATATGACTTGTATTAATAAGGGATATTTCGAGATGGTAATCGCGGGGAGGGAGTGCCCCGTAAGATAGCCGGCCTGGCCAACTGGGGAAATACGACTGCAGAGAGTGTGTTCCCACACGTTTTGTCTGACCAACGGATCCGTGAGAAGCATAGCACGAGGATGGGTTATGCCGTCGTGGCGTTTGCTTGCTCCAGTGTTACCGAACATAAGGGGGAGCATGCCCTTAATGTTTCAGACACTCTTTGATCCCTACCTATTCGGTCATTCGAATCCGTGAGAAGCATAGCACGAGGAGGGGTTATGCCCTCGTGCGTTTGCTTGCTCCAGTGTTACCGAACATAAGGGGGAGCATGCCCTTAATGTTTCAGACACTATTTGATCCCTACCTATTCAGTCATTCAGATCTGTGAGAAGCATAGCACGGGGATGGGTTATGCCCTCGTGGCATTTGCTTGCTCCAGTGTTACCGAACATAAGGAGGAGCATGCCCTTAATGTTTCGGACACTCTTTGATCCCTACCTATTCGGTCATTCGGATCCGTGAGAAACATAGCATGAGGAGAGGTTATGCCCTCGTGGCGTTTGCTTGCTCCAGTGTTACCGAACATAAGGGGGAGCATGCCCTTAATGTTTCGGACACTATTTGATCCCTACCTATTCAGTCATTCAGATCTGTGAGAAGCATATCACGAGGAGGGGTTATGCCCTCGTGGCGTTTGCTTGCTCCAGTGTTACCGAACATAAGGAGGAGCATGCCCTTAATATTTCGGACACTCTTTGATCCCTACCTATTCGGTCATTCGAATCCGTGAGAAGAATAGCACGAAGAGGGGTTATGCCCTCGTGGCGTTTGCTTGTTCCAGTGTTACCGAGCATAAGGAGGAGCATGCCCTTAATATTTCGGAAACTCTTTGATCCCTACCTATTCGGTCATTCGGATCCATGAGAAGCATAACACGAGGATGGATTATGCCCTCGTGGCGTTTGCTTGCTCCAGTGTTACCGAGCATAAGGAGGAGCATGCCCTTAATGTTTCGGACACTCTTTGATCCCTACTTATTTGGTCATTCGGGTCTCTAAGAAGCATAGCACGAGGAAGGATTACACCATTTTGGCGTATACTTGCTCCAGCGTTGTAAGGAGAAGCCCTCGAACAAAACGCAGGCTCCGTAGTGACCTGACGTATAGAGGAATGTGCTCTTACCATCCTAAACGCTATTTGATCCGAATCCTGGTTTGCCGGGACTCTAAATTGAAAGATTCAAAATTGTGTTTTGCAGACCTCGGACATAACGCTATTTTGAGGTATCTGTGCTGTTGTTTACACTTGCAAAATGTTTCGTTTCGAGTCACTCCCATTTTTTGATTTTATTTTCCAAAGTTTTGTTTTTATCTTTCGCGGGTCTGGCAAGGGGACGCCCATGCCAAATTCGATAAGGCTTCAAAGGATGATTCATTTCCCTTCCGATTAAGTCCCAAGGATTAATCGGCTCGGGGCTGGACTCGTTCCGCCGAGGCCAATATTTGAGTAATCGGCTCGGGGCTGGATTCGTTCCGCCGAGGCCACTTGGTTATTCGACTCGGGGCTGGATTCGCTCCACCGATGCCATTTTTGTTTCCCTCAGCTCGGGGTCGGGTTACGTCTCACCGAGTCTGTCTTTTGGACTGGGGACGTAACATTCCCCCAGTGCCAAGTGTTTCTCTCAGCTCGGGGTCAGGTTACGTCCCACTGAGTCTGTCTTGTTGGAATGAGTACGTGACATTTCCCCCCCAGTGCCAAGTGTTTCCTTCAGCTCGGATGCAGGTTTCGTCTCACCACAAGATCATATTATCGGCTCGGGTAGGCCGGGCCGCGAGTGATTGTTTGCAGGGAAGCATTCGGAGCAAGTATGAAATACAAGAAATGGAATAAACACATATATAAATATACTTGTGAAAAATTATTACAGGGAGAATAAAAGTTTGTTCAGAATTACACGAGGCCCCGTTTGGGTTACCCCTTACAGATCGGCCCGAGCAGGAGCAATTGGTTCTTCCTCGGCAGGCTCGAACGGCGGATGGATTGATTAGACCACGGAATGAGTAACGGTGGCTTCCACGTTGACGGCCTGAGAGGTCCCGAAAATTATATCTTCAGGGGCCGGAGCATGAGCCTCAAGTCGGTTCTCTTCAGGAGCAAGAGCCTCAGGTCGGTCCTCCTCAGGAGCTGGGGGGATCGAAAAGGGGTCGGGATCCATCACCTCTTCGGGAGAAATGGGTAGCCATCTTTGAAACTCCTCATGTGAAATTTCCCCTTTGCAGAAGCGGATGGCCGCGTGGACAGGCCCCATATCCAGGTTGGGCAATATCATTGGGATGATCTCAGCGCAGTCCCCGACCCCCTCAAGTCTGATTGCGTCCTTCTAGACCTCCAACTCAGCTTTCTTCCTCTTATGCTCGTCCCGGGCCCGTACCAACTCTTCATCTTTGGCTCTCAGTTTGGACTCAACGCTGTGCACTTCCACTTGTAAGATCCTGTTGTCAGCCTGGGCAGCCTCCAAGTCCTTCTTCGCAGCATCAGCATTTTTCCTCTCTAGATAGGCGGTGGCCCGGAGAGCTTTATTTGTTGTATGGGCCTCAACGGCAGCCAGCTCCAGATTTTTTATGTTTTGTTCTTTATGGGCCAGCTCGGCCTCCATTTCAGTAAGTCGGTTCTGGAGCCTCTGGGCTTGGCCACCCTTGGATAAAAGACTTATGAGGAGATCTTTGTTCTTGGCCGCCAAATAGGTCGCCTGCCAAGAAGAAACAGAAAATCAGAAATCAAACTAATTCATGAACTCACAACGGAAATAAGGGAAGATTGGCTACCTTGGCCATCTGGGAGAACAACAATGTAACCACATCCTCGGGAGAGAGATCTTCATATCTCGGGATCTTTTCCAGAGGGACCGCTTCAGTCAGTTCATTGATTGCCGGCACCAGATGAGAAGTGGCCTCCCTGATATCCTGACCAAGGTCTTCTACGCCAAGAATCACGGCGCCTTTTTATTTTTTGGAGGAATCCTCTGACACTTTCTTCTCCTTCCAAACTGGCTGCCTCTTGCTGAGGACCCGTTCCTCCTCCACCTCCCGAGTCAGCTCGGCTTCCTCTACCCCGAACGGACGCCTCTTTTTTCTGGTAGGTTTTGATGGGCTGGCGGGTCGGGCGGAGACTGTTGGCGATGCCCTGGAAGAGGGAGATAAGCTTTGGGTAGCTGACGGGGCTGCCTCTTCAGTCACTTTTCTTGCCTCGACAGTTGCTGGCCATTTCCGAGAGGGCCCGACTCCAACATGGCCGGTTTTCTTTGTTGTGCCAGCCAGCTGATCAAGGTATTTCGGCCTATTCGACATTCTTGCAAAAGGAAAAAGGGCAGAGAAGTGGTCAGTCCAAAATATGAATAATTTCAAATCATTATCATGCTAAGCAAACAAAGGGAACGGTCAGAGGGTTTGTAAGAATCCACCTATCTGCACTGAGACCTTCGGAGAAGCAGTCCGAATAAGGCCCGACTCGACAAAGGCCGCATCGTTGACCAATTGCTTCCAATGGTCGGCATATCGCCGAGCCCAGCGTACCCACGCCCGGACCTGATGGGAGACCTTGGGAGCGTCCCTCCAACAAGCTGGGAAGAGTCAAAGAATATAAAATCCTATCATAAAATCAAGAGCATTAACACTAAGGGTTAGATTCCTAACCTCCCGCTCTAAAGATATCCGGGACTGAAACCTCCTTTTCGTATGATCTCAGGACCCGTCCCCAATCTCCTGTGGCCCAAAACAATAAATCTTTGAAGTTTTTGTTGGAGTCGGGAAGCTTGCCGACAATGTTGGACGAATCAGCATAAGTGTAGGCACTGCATTTTTACATGAAAGTCTCTATGATGAGTCTCATTTGGAGGCACTACCTTTTAAGTCGAGGAAGTCGGGGGAAACGGACGTCGGAATGGAAAATTCAGAATAAGTAGGTCATTAGATTCATTTCACAAGTTCACTATTTTCGTTCGTGCTGCATTCGCAACCACGTTCGAACGTCAAGCAGATTGTGGGCGTTTGTGTAGCGTTCGAATCAGCATTCGAACGGTGTCATTATTTCTGGTTTTGCTACTAGCCTCATACCCAAGCCCAATTAGCCCACCAAAGACCATAAAACACATCCAAATTAATAAAATGCATATTTAACACACGGGGAATTAAAATATATATCAAATAAAATCATGCCTAATTAAAATCAATCAAGTATATTACATTCCTAACTAAACAAATCTCATGCCTAAACAAAACAAATTAAATATATCATATTCCTAATCTAGCCAAGACATGTCCCCCAATTAAATATATTTTTTCCTTGTGTGACACTAATTAAATGGCATCTCTTTAATACACAAATCTTAGTCCTTTTCAAACATGGATTCACCCTACCCTTTGCCTATAAAAGAAACCAAAATCCAACACTTCCCTCTCCTAGACATTCACGGCAAAAACACAAACAAAAAGCTAATAACCCTAGAACGCACATCCCCTACACCCTCTCTTCTCTATAGCTTCAACAAAAACACGCCACCACCTTCTCTTGATCATCTAAACTCTCTCTCTACACCCTCTCACCACTCTCGGCAATTGACTAAAAATAAACATAATATACAAACCCTAATCTAGTCCTCACCAAGATACACTAGCAACTGACCCACGCACCTAAGCCACCCTACACGCACTTGCTGACCAAACACTCGTAAACCACACTAAAACTGACAACCCCATTAAAAAAAACCCAAAACAGTGTTAGGTTTGTTTCTAGGTCCCAAGATCAAACAAGACATGAAATACATGTGTGAACACATCAACGGAGGTAGCGAAATACTCACATCGATCGGTTGAGACGATTTGAAGACGAATGAAGCCACAAAGTGCACTGCCATTCACGCCCACTGCAGCAGTTCACTGCCCTCCAAAACAGAATTTTGAGCTGAGAAACGGAGCTCCAAGCTTCGTCAAACGGATCCCGGCTCATGGGTGAACCTCCCTACCACCTTCGCAAGTCTCGTAAGTGTGCTAGCACTTGGATTTTCACCATGAAAAGCCACTCTATGCTTCCCTTATTCACGCCATTTCTGGTTCAAAACCAGTGAAGAAAAACAGTTTTGGGCGTGACTAGAAGAAGAGAAAAATGAGAGATAAGAAATTGTGTGTGGTTGGTTAAAGCATTTTCCAAAAAATGCCTTTATATATTTTCAATGAAAAAATATATTAAAACAATTACAATTGATTAATTAAAACCAAAAGTAAATGCTTTTTCCCTCCAAACACTATTCTAACAACTCATATCACTATTCATTTCACTTTATTAAAGTGACTTGATGTGTGTCTATCAATCAATCAATCACATCAATCAATCACATCACTCAAAGTGACATTTGATTTGACGCTTGATGTGACGAATGATTTGACGCTTGATGTGACTTGCGTCGCCGCACTCGAATTCGAAATACGAATGCGCTCGCAATCACACTCGGGCTCGGGTTTGCTAATTCCAAATTAACGATTTTTCCGTTGCGTCGTAATTAAATGATTACACCTAGCGAATTCACTATTCACGTCGCCAAAGAATTAATTCTAATTAATTCGTTCACCCGAATTAAAATTTAATTTTAATTCCGCGTCGAAATCTAATTTCGTTTAATATATCGAATATATTAATTTACTAATTAATTCCAAATTAATCGTTATCTCTCTCTAGACGATATTTTATCCTAGATAAAATATCTCCGTAATTAATCCCAGATTAATTTTCTCTCTCTTCTATATAATCCCAGATTATTTAAGAGTGCGAGTTATGCGTCATCGGTGGATTATCGGGAAGCGACCCATGAGATCCCCGGATAAGTTGGCAGTAAATACGGTCGTCGGAGTATCCGAATCACGTACGTACCAAGTACTACGTTCTACCGATTTACGAGACAAGGTCGACTCCTAGCAAAGCACCAAGTCTACCCAATTCTCCGGACATATCCATATAGAATATACAAGGATCTTTATCAAGCGTAGTATACCAAGTATTGTGTATATCGGCCCAGTATCGGATAGTCACGTGCTAGGGCTGGGGCTGGATAAGTGTCTGCCCCGTCCGAAGCACATGTCGGATGTCTGGTAACTAGTCTCTATAATCGGATATGTATGACCTAGTCATAATATCCTGATGGTTGCGAAACACTTAAGAGCACTAATACCGTATCCTGCGTGACATCATCTCCACTATGACTGAAGTGATACTTCCGTCTTGACATCACACCCAATACTCTACGATTCTCAATATACCCAGCAGTTGGCGTACACAGAACCGGTTAGAGTCCTAGACGACCTCAACTAAAGTATATTGATTGTCGTAAGTAGGGGTGGCAATTTGGGTCAGGATTCGTTTATTCGTTCGATTCGATTCGCTTTAAAGCGAATACGGGTTTGGAAAAATGGATTCGTTTAATAAATGGGTCAATTCGATTCGATTCGTTTATTAAACGAATCGAATCCGAATTTGAGGTCATCAATTCGTTTATTCGTTAAGGATTCGTTTATTAAACGAATCATAAACGAATCGAATCCGAATCGAATTCGTTTAATACCCGTTTAATATTATTACAAATTTACCCTAAATTTTTTCAAATATGTGTTTAATTATACAAGGGATATTTTAGTAATTTACGTTTAACCTAAAGATTTTACTTAATAACATTTCCCTTCTTGCAGCCGCCTCTCTCAATCACTAAACCTAAAACTCTCTAAACCTAAAACTCTCTCAATCGACAATCGCAACCTAAAACTCTCTCAATCGACAATCGCACGGCGCACGCTCCAGTTCTTCGTCTTCAACCTTCACGCACGCTTCAAGCTTCGGTTCTTCTTCTTCTTCTACAGCCTTCACGCTTCGGTTCTTCTTCTTCAGCCTTCCTGTAAGATTTTGGTATGTTAATTTGTTGTATTTGTTGGAGTTGGTTCTATGGGTGGTTAAATACGTGAGTTGTTTTAGGTTTGAGGGTACTGTTTCAGCCTTCCCTGTTTGTTCATGTTCATGTAGATTGTTCATGTAGATTTTATTACACTTTTTTAATTAAAAAAATGGAAGCTTTGATGTTTATATGAAGTTGATTCCATTGTAGTAGGCTTCCAAGGCCTGCAACAATTTAGTTTTGTTGTGAAATTGGAGCTTATTCATTTGTTCAAACTTCTGTTTTATTTTCCTTTTCTGTTTTCTTGTCCTGTTTGCTTATAGAATAAGAGGAGAATAAAAAACAGATTCTAATTCTGTTGTTTAACTCTTAATAGAAACCATTTTTGCGTCTGAGATTGTATTCTACTTATTAAAACATGCTATTTAGACTAACTGCTTTCTTATGTTCTGTTCATAGACCCCTTTTATTTTGGTGTAGAATTAAAAGATATTGGTGGCATTTAGAATCCAAGGAGATGGCTTGGCATTAGGAGAAAAATATGAAAAGTGATGATTTTACAAACTTGAAAATCTACTCCAGATTAAGTACTACTTGCTGCTGTATTTGCTTATTCTTTTTATTTACAGGAAATGGATACCAACGAAAT
Source organism: Zanthoxylum bungeanum (assembly GCA_019454045.1). Classification (NCBI taxonomy): domain Eukaryota; kingdom Viridiplantae; phylum Streptophyta; class Magnoliopsida; order Sapindales; family Rutaceae; genus Zanthoxylum; species Zanthoxylum bungeanum. The sequence continues at coordinate 41,801 of SKCR01049609.1, read as the reverse complement.
TGATATGGTGTACACGATTGATGACTCCAAGCATTGATGATTTAGATAATTCAATTGAAATGGAAGAGGAGATGGAAAAAAGTTTTCCAGCGACAAATGAAGAAGCAAGTGTTATTAAGTGTTATTAATTATTATGCAATTGATTTATAATTTGAATTTTGGAGTTTGTTTTATGTTTTTTAGGACTGTAACAATGAATATGGTATGGATTATGGAATAGATGGTTAGATTTTGACATTTTGTATTTTATTTTGATTAAACGAATCGAATACGAATCGAAAACAAAATTCGATTCGTTTAATTTTGATATAAACGAATAAACGAATGAAATGCGAATAATAAACGAATCAGATGCGAATAGTAAACGAATTGGATGCGAATGGTAAACGAATAATAAATTCAATTCGATTAGTTTGATTTATGTAAACGAATAAACGAATCGAATACGAATATTCGTTTATTAAACGAATCGAATTCGAATCCTAGTATCAGGATTCGTTTAATAAACGAATCGAATTCGAATTTAGTGCATTACAATTCGATTCGTTTAGAATTCGTCACGAATTCGATTCGTTGATTCGTTTTGCCACCCCTAGTCGTAAGCATTAGCGGTGCAAGTCTCAGGTTAAGACCAAATACACCTACCCTGATGTCGGACTCCCATAGACACATAGTCATAATACCAATGGGATTCCGAGGGGTCTATCCAGAGCGAAGCTGTTTCCCGTACCATCAGTGAAACACAACCTCCTATCGCACTTGCATAAGTATCCAATACTTAAATATATGAGAACTATGCCGTTGTGCCCTCACAACCCGCACAAGTGCAATACTAGCCTATTCCGCATTATCGGTGTCCTGTCTCGATAATACTCCGGCTAGGGATATTTAATGATTAATCCTTCGAGGACTGATACTGTCTCATATCATTCTCAATCCAAGAACTAATCATATGGACCTCTCTTCATTTATATATCTATGGTGATCTAATCACAAACGATGAGAGTGCAATTTCCTTGTCACATAGTTAATTTGTACAACAACACCATGATATGTACAAATAGTGACGCTATGGGTCATATTATACAACAAACAGTCCCCTAATATACCAAAAATAGTTACCAGAAAATAAAGCGAAAACAGCAGCAAAACGGAGTGAAAACAGCGGCCTAAACAGTGAAACATCGAGCAAAAACATTGAACCAGTGAACCGGAATAATTGCGGAGTATTACCCCTTCCGACGGACTTGTAACGCGCTTCCAAAAGTAGACATAAAAGGTTAGACCTGAGGGCACTTTTCTCATCTATTTTCATTCGTATTTTAATTATTCATTGATTTTTATTCGCATGAGTATCATGGAATAATGTGTGTTGTGTCCCTTGAATGAATGGAAAATGTGACGTCTCTCGTGGTATATAGGATGGAAACTCAGACGTAAATTCTATAGCCGAATCTGAATGGACGGTAGTGCGGTCTGTACTTGGGATACAACTCCACGTACCACTTGAGCAAACGGCACATATTTCGATTTGTGTTTTCTTGTTTGTTTATTATCTCTTATTTAATTTCTGCATGTTATTTGTTTGTGTAATGATGAGATAAAGCGCATGGGCTTAGTAAGTTGGACTAAAGGTCCTCCATTTCGAGGGGTTAAAATCCTTTACCACGATGCTTTGCCGCGCCAGATGATGTATATTCGGTTGAATGTAAGATGTGTTCAATCGGGTATACAAAATCCGATATTGGTGTCTTATTCTTTATATGCATTATGAGATAAAGCGCATGGGCTTAGTAAGTTGGATTAAAGGTCCTCCATTTCGAGGGGTTAAAATCCTTTACCACGATGCTTTGCCGCACCGGATGATGTATATTCGGTTGAATGTAAGATGTGTTCAATCGGGTATACAAAGTCCGATATTGTATTCTTTATTCTTTATATGCATTATGTTATTAGCGCATGGGCTTAGTAAGTTGGATTAAAGGTCCTCCATTTCGAGGGGTTAAAATCCTTTACCACGATGCTTTGTCGCGCCGGATGATGTATATTCGGTTGAATGTAAGATGTGTTCAATCGGGTATACAAAGTTCGATATTGTTGTCTTTATTCTTTATATGCATTATGTTATTAGCGCATGGGCTTAGTAAGTTGGATTAAAGGTCCTCCATGTCAAGGGGTTAAAATCCTTTACCACGATGTTTTACCGCGCCGGATGATGTATATTCGGTTGAATGTAAGATGTGTTCAATCGGGAATACAAAGTCCGATATTGTTGTCTTTATTCTTTATATGCATTATGTTATTAGCGCATGGGCTTAGTAAGTTGGATTAAAGGTCCTCCATTTCGAGGGGTTAAAATCATTTACCACGATGCTTTGCCGCGCCTTTTAGCCCGTTATTATTTATTAGGTGTATCTATTCATCCGTTCACGTATGTGTCATGTGGTTTACTGCATTTTGGAGGTCGTTGCTGTAACCTCATTCGAACGCGTTTCAGAACGCCACATGAACGCATGTTTTCTGTCTCAGTTCGTTCGAACACGTTTACGAACCCTACTCGAATGCAAACCTTCTGTTTACCATTCGAACGCGGATACGAACACCGCACGAACGTCCACGGTAAACATGCCATCTTTCATCACGTATCATGCAAGGTTACTCATTTTTTCATTTTCCTTTTTGATTGTTCATGTTCTCACATTTAGTCATTTATTGTGTGCACAAGATTACATGTTCATTTCCATAATGCATGTTTACACAGTAGTCATCTACTTATGCTTCCGCATTCATCCATTCAACATGTTCATGAAGTTATATGCTCGCCGTTATTCCAATTTGCTTTCATGTGTGATTGTACAATTATTATCTACTGGCATGCCTATGATCGAATGTAATGTGCTTATGACATTGTATGCTAGCCGTATTTATCTTTATGCATGTAAATTCAGACATAGATTATATGCAAATAGGTTGTATGCAAATTTGAAAATGTGTTACATGTGAACTTAGATGAACTTTTAATCTATGCGTGCGAATTTAGAAATAGAATACCCTTAGGATTATATGTTGCTAGACTCGATTAAATTATTGCACAAATCATTTCATTACAAGTGGCATAAGTAAGGGACCATTCCGAACCCAACGGTTTGAGGTCTTCCCTTACGAGGGGTGAGTGCGGCCTTAAATCTTTGTCCCAGTTCACACCGAGTGGCGACTCCGTTATTCTCTGGTTTAGTCCCCCGCGGGCTACTCCGTACTCCCAACTAGGCCGCGAGCCTAGAACATCGTGCGTCGCCCAGTTTCTGTGTCCCACAGTCTGGCGACTCCACTGGGGATAGAGAATCGGCCCCGAAATAATGTCTTGTAATGTTTTTGATTTGTGCTTTAAGTTAACCTTGTCTATTGTGGGTTGAGGTGGTTTAATCAAAGGCATTATTAAGGCTAGGTGATGGTTTGGTGTCTTCCTTCACTCACTGCCTTTCTATAGGGAAAAGCTGTGAAGGCATCTAGATAATCATCTACTCGTAGCCTACTGTGATGGACTAATTTGGAGGACTCGTTGTTTTTTCCTGACACCAAGCGATAAGAGCCTAAGAGGCTTGGGTACTTAAGAAAGCCTTGCTCCACCCTCCCTCTGGGGAATCTAAAATGGGAAGTCCATTTAACAGTCAGTCACACACCATAGCTCGTTGGCACGTACCTTAGTGTATAAAAAAGGTGCGCTCACTTGGTCGCTCGAACCCTTGAGTGGGGAGACCTAGTTGTGGGCAATCCTCCGCCAGTGAGAGCCTTTGTCTACACTCCCGCGAACCCACACGTAGACCAGAGTTTTATGACCTATAGCAACTATTTCCTTGTGCTTGTGGTCCATCCTCATTTGGATGCAGTTGGACTTCTTGTCAGAAATACGAACTTGTTGGGCCATTTAAACTGGGACGAGTTCGTATCCTATGACAATTGGGCCAAAAGCTTTTGAAATGTCGATGGGGCCGCTCTGTAGAAATTATTGCTTTGTGCTTGGATTATCTCTTTATGCTTGATTTGGGACCACTGTCATTTGGATTCAGTTGGACTTCTTGTCATAAATGCGAACTTGTTGGGCCATTTAAACTGGGACGAGTTCGTATCCTATGACAATTGGGCCAAAGGTTTCTGAAATGCCGATGGGCCACTTTGTAGAAATTATTTCTTTATGCTTATGTTTGGGCCTCTTATCATTTGAAGTCATTTAGCCATGTTGTTGTTGGAATTTTCTAAGCATCCCAAGATCATTTCAAGCATTGAAAATAAGTGCGAATATAACGAGGGAGTTACAGAATACTCACATCGATCAATTGAGTGACGCGGCGACGAACAAAAATCCATTTTCTGCTCACTGGTGGTCACGGCAGTGGCTGTTTTGGAGTCCCCATCTTCGGCTTCAATCTTCAAGAATCCAAGCTCCAAGCTTCGTCAAATGATTCCAAGCTCATGGGTGGACTTCCCTATCACCTTCGCATAACTTCGTAGTGTGCTAGCACTCCCGATTTTGCCATAAAATCATGACTTTTGCTTCCCATTGTTCTCGATTTTCTGGGCAGAAAACAGAAGCAAGAACAACCCTTCTTGGGCGAGAGAGATGAAGAGAAAAGAGAGGAGAGAGAGATAAAATGTATTGTTAAATTTTGGTAATTGATTTCCCAAAATCATATACCAAATTTTTGCTTTAAAAAGTTAAACCAATTAAAGCCTTCAACCACCACCATCAAGTCACATCACTCAATCAATCAAGTGACAAGTTGTCACATCACTCAAAGTGACTAATGATTTGACGCTTGATTTGGCTTGCGTGTCACACTCGAATTCAAAATGCGAATGCGCTCGCAAACAATCTCGGGCTAGGGTTCGCTAATTCCAAATTAACGAATTTTCCGTTCCGACGTAATTAAATCTAATTTAATTAAATAATCATGCCTAGCATAATTACTATTCACGTCGCTAACGAATTAATTCTAAATTAATTCGTTCGCCCGAATTAAAATATAATTTTAATTCCGCGTCGAAATCTAATTTTGCTTAATATATCAAATATATTAATTTATCGATTAATTCCAAATTAATAATTTTCTCTCTTTAATTGATATTTTATCCCAGATAAAATATCTCCGCAATTAATCCCAGATTAATTTTCTCTTTCTCTTCTAATTAATCCCAGATTAATTAAAGTGCGAGTCATACGTCATCGGTGAATCTTCGGGAAGCGACCCATGAGATCCCCGGATATGTTGGCAGTAAATTCGGTAGTCGGACTATCCGAACACGTAAGTACCTAGTACTACATTTGTACCGATTTACAAGACAATGCTGGCTTCTAGCAAAGCGCCATGCCTACCCAATTCTCCAGAAATATCCTTACAGGAATATAAGGATCTATATCAGGCGTAATATACGTAGTATTGCGTATTTCGATCCAGTATCGGATGATCACGTGCTAGGTCTGGGGCTGGAATTGTGTCTGCCCCATACGAAGCACATGTCGGATGTCTGGTAACTAGTCTCTATAATCGGATATACATGACCTTGTCATAATATCCCGATAGCTGCAGCAGCAGAGGCGTACACATAACCTGTTAAAGCCCTGGACGACCAAAACCAAAGTATATTGATTGTCGCAAGTATTAGCGGTGCAAGTCTCAGGTTAAGACCAAATACACCTACCCTGATTTCGGACTTCCATAGACACATTGTCATACTACCAATGGAATTCTGAGGGGGTCTATCCAGAGTGAAGCTGTTTCCCGTACCATCGGTAAAACACAACCTCCTATTACACTTGCATGAGTATCCTATACCCAAATATATGAGAACTATGTCGTTTGTGCCCTCACAACGCGCACAAGTGTAATACTAGTCTTTTACGCATTTATCGATGTCCAATCTCGATAATACTCTGACTAGGGATATTTGATGATTTATCCTTCGTGGACTGATATTGTCTCATATCATTCTCAATCCAGGAACAAATCATAGGGACCTCCTATCATTTATATATCTTGGTGATCTAATCACAAATGATAAGAGAGTAATCTCATTTGTCACATAGTTAATTTGTACAACAACACCATGATCTGTACAAATAGTGACGCTATGGGTCATAATTGTCCAACAGTTGTCGCAAAGTGTAAACATGTTGGGCCTTTTCAACTGGGACAAGTTTGCACCGCGCAATAGTGTGGTTGAACACTTTAAAATGATAATGGGCCAATTAGTATGAAATTTCTATTAGCTTATATATATTACATGCATGAGTATCATATACCCAAATATATGAGAACTATGTTGTTTGTGCCCTCACAACACGCACAAGTGTAATACTAGTCTTTTACACATTTATCGATGTCCAATCTCGATAATACTCTGACTAGGGATATTTGATGATTTATCCTTCGTGGACTGATATTGTCTCATATCATTCTCAATCCAGGAACAAATCATATGGACCTCCTATCATTTATATATCTTGGTGATCTAATCACAAATGATAAGAGAGCAATCTCATTTGTCACATAGTTAATTTGTACAACAACACCATGATCTGTACAAATAGTGACGCTATGGGTCATAATTATCCAACAGTTGTCGCAAAGTGTAAACATGTTGGGCCTTTTCAACTGGGCCTTTTCAAAGTTCAATATTTTTGTTCATGCTACGTTCGCAACCACGTTCGAACGTCTAGCAAATTGCGGGCGTTCGTGTAGCGTTCGAATCGGCGTTCGAACGGTGTTGGTATTTCTAGTTTTGCTGCTAGCCTCACACCCAAGCCCAATTAGCCCACCAAAGCCCATAAAACACATCCAAATTAATAAAATGCATATTTAACACATGGGGAATTAAAATAAATATCAAATAAAATCATGCCTAATTAAAATCAATCAAGTATATTATATTCCTAACTAAACAGATCTCATGCCTAAACAAAACAAATTATATATATAATATTCCTAATCTAGCCAAGACATGTCCCCCAATTAAATATATTTTTTCCTTGTGTGACACTAATTAAATGGCATCTCTTTAATACACAAATCTTATTCTTTTTCAAACATGGATTCACCCTACCCTTTGCCTATAAAAGAAACCAAAATCCAACACTTCCTTCTCCTAGACATTCACGACACAAACACAAACAAAAAGATAATAACCCTAGAACGCACAGCCCATGCACCCTCTCCTCTCTATAGCTTCAACAAAAACAGGCCACCACCTTCTCTTGATCATCTAACCTCTCTCTCTACACCCTCTCTCCACTCTCGGCAATTGACCAAAAATAAAAAAAAAAAAATATACAAACCCTAATCTAGTCCTCACCAAGATACACTAGCAACTAACCCACACACCTAAGCCACCCTACACGCACCTGCTGACCAAACACTCGTAAACCACACTAAAACTGACAACCCCATTAAAAAAACCCAAAAACAGTCCCCTAATATACCAAAAATAGTGATCAGAAAATACAGTGAAAATAGTAGCAAAACGGAGTGAAAACAGCGGCCTAAACAGCGAAACAGCGAGCAAAAATACTGAACCAGTGAACCGGAAGAGTTGCGGAGTATTAGCCCTTCCGACGGACATGTAACGCGCTTCTAAAAGTCGACATAAAAGGTTAGACCTGAGGGCACTTTTCTCATTTATTTTCATTCGTATTTTAATTATTCATTGATTTTTATTCGCATGAGTATCGTGGAATAATGTGTGTTGTGGCCCTTGAATGAATGGAAAATGTGTCATCTCTCGTGGTATATAGGATGGAAACCCAGACGTAAATTCTGTAGCCGAATTCGAATGGACGGTAGTGCGGTCTGTACTTGGGATACAACTCCACGTACCACTTGAGCAAACAGCACATATTTTCGATTTGGGTTTTCTTGTTTGTTTATTATCCGTTATTTAATTTCTGCATGTTATTTGTTTGTGTAATGATGAGATAAAGCTCATGGGCTTAGTAAGTTGGACTAAAGGTCCTCCATTTTGAGGGGTTAAAATCATTTACCACGATGCTTTGCCGCGCCGGATAATGTATATTCGATTGAATGTAAGATGTGTTCAATCGGGTATACAAAGTCCGACATTGTTGTCTTTATTCTTTATATGCATTATGTTATTAGCGCATGGGCTTAGTAAGTTGGATTAAAGGTCCTCCATGTCGAGGGGTTAAAATCATTTACCACGATGCTTTGTCGCGCCGGATGATGTATATTCGGTTGAATATAAGATGTGTTCAATTGGGTATACAAAGTCCGATATTGTTGTCTTTATTCTTTATATGCATTATGTTATTAGCGCATGGGCTTAGTAAGTTGGATTAAATGTCCTCCATTTCGAGGGGTTAAAATCCTTTACCACGATTCTTTACCGCGCCTTTTAGCCCGTTATTATTTATTAGGTGTCATCTTTTCATCCGTTCACGTATGTGTCACGTGGTTTACTGCATTTTGGAGGTCGCTGTTGTAACCCCGTTCAATCGCGTTTCAGAACGCCACACAAACACATGTTTTCTGTCTCAGTTCGTTCGAACGCATTTACGAACGCTACTCGAACGCAAACCTTATGTTTACCGTTCGAACGCGGATACGAACGCCCCACGAACGCCCATGGTAAACAGGCCCTCTTTCATCATGTCTCATTGATGAGTGGTAAATCTATCACTATTTCCCACTCATTTAACCTTATATTTTATATAGTTTCTTGAGTTTTGAGAATATTTTGATGTGTTTTGTGTTATTTTGTAGATAAATAAAGTTTCCGGACACTATGAAGGTGATTTGGGCCAAAACAGTGAAAATTGGACGAAAAAGGGGCATTTTGGTAATTTCCTGCGTCGCAACGCCTAACGTGCGCCGAACAGTGCTAACGTGCGCCGGGTCCACAAATCAGAATCTGAGAAAAGTTTGACTTTCCTAACGTGCGCCGTTCCTCGTGTCACCATCACAGTCGATCTCCTAACATGCGTCTTGCCACGTGTCAGCATCCTACGGTGTCGACAGTCACCATCGCCACGTGTGCCACGTGTCACTCCACGTCATTGCCACATCATCAGCCACATCACCAGGTTGACCAAGTCAAACTACCACCTCACCGCCACGTCATCATCAGCCAATTAGGAAGTGCCACATGTCGTAATCCTACGGTGCCGACAGTCTCTTTCCTACGTGTCGTCACGTCACCGCCACCTCAATGCCACGTCAGCATCAATTATTGGCTATCTAATCCTTATCTGACACGTGGCGGATAAGAATCTAGCCGACCAATCAGAAGCCGCCACGTGTCACAATAATTGAGCCTCAACCACTCTGCCACGTCTCACCTGATCCAGAATCTGCAACTGACGAACCAGAGCGTGCCACATCGACAAAAGCTGGCGTAGCGACGCCAAAGGCCTTGGCGTCGCGACGCCAAAGGCCTTGGCGTCGCGACGCTGGAACCCCACCGAGGCCTATAAATAGAGCTTCAAATTTCAGTTTTAGAGGCACCACTATCTCTCATCTCTTTGATGTAAAGGAGTTTCTCTCTCTATTTTCTTTTAATTTTTAGTTTTTAGTTTTGTAATTAATTTTAATTACGTTCTGTAATAATAGTAATTTACTTTCTTACTTTTTACAGTTATTACTATTCACCATGAGGAGGTAACTTCCCCAACTATGGTGAAAGGTAATTCTTTTACTATTGCTATTTAGATTAATCTCACTTAAAAATAATATATTTACTATTTAAAATTTGACTTAAAAAGGATACCGCTATATTGGTCGGTTGGTAATTTAATTTTAATCTGGTTTAAACCTGACTAATCAAGGATACCGCCAGATTGGTCGGTTGGTAATTTAATTTTGGTTCCGCATTTATGGCTGGTTTATGGACAAATATTACCGCCTTAATGGCTGGTTGGACTTAATTTGACTTAATCAGGATATCGCCAAATTGGTCGGTTGGTAATATTATCACAAGTTTATATATTATTTTATGGGAGATATCTAAATTAGTAGTAGTAAAAGTAATTCCTTTTACCTTAGCATTTTATTTTATTGTAATTTACTTTTCAGTATTTACTTTATTGCATTTTTACTTTATGTCTTTTATTTTCAAGTTTTTACTAGCCCTAGTTATGTGTTGTAACTAAATTAGTTATCTGGGGTTGTGATGACTTTTAATATCACCGTTTTATAAGGGGTTAGATTATAGTTTGGGTATTATAAAGATTTATTTATTGAGTCTTAATCTTAATGCTTTTCAATTAACTGGTCATTAATAAAATTGATTAGGTAAACTTAAAACGAACTAGACATAGAGATTTTAAGTTTAAAGACCTTAGACTCAATAGCCCACGATCTTCATTGAGGATAGATAACCCTTTAATAGATTTCCTTACAGGATAGGAATATACCTGTCGGACGGGGGTAGCCTTAATTGGAACTTAATCTTAATGAATCTAGGTAATTTGGTTGACATAGACATATGGTTCAATTGGATTATACTAGGTATTTGTAATTGACCATCGGAAGAGGCTTTTACATAATTTAGTGTTCCAGGTTAATAAATCAATGTATTACCCAACTTTAAGATAACCACTTCATCTTTAAATTATATTAAAAGAAATCACAACCCTATATAGTTTTTAATATTGAATTTTCTTAAAACCTATTTTCGACAATTTTATTTACTTGCTTTTAAATTTAGAATCGTCACCATTTCAAATCAATCAATCAACCTGTTAGATACTAGTAATCATTTGACCTCATAAAATTAATAGTTTAGATATTAAGTCCTCGTGGGATTGATACTTTTTATACTACTTGAACGATACGTGCGCTTGCGTTATACGTGTGTGTTTACGCCGGTCAAGTTTTGGCGCCGTTGTTGGGGACTTATTTATCATTTACTATTAGTTTAGGGGTTAGATACCTTTACTTGTATCTAATTTCTTTTTACTTATTGTCGTTGTTTTCTTGTGTTTCAGGTTTTCAGAAACTACATGAGACGAACCAGAAGCATTGAACTCCGACCGCTTGACCCGGAAATTGAAAGAACCATCAGACAGTTGAGAAGGGAAAGACGATAAGGCCAAGAAGCAATCATTAACATGGAACCTGAACCGTTGGAGGTTGCACCACCAATTCCCATTCGAGACAGAACCATTCCGGTGGTTGACAGACTCATTTCCTGTATTGTACATCCTCCCTTACCAGTAAATGCAGGTGACATCAAAACATGCATCCAGATGATTCAGCAATCAGTGCAATTTGGGGGGAATGCAACTGAAGATCCTAATACCCACATCAGCAACTTCCTGGAAGTTTGCGGCACTTTCAATTACAACCGAGAAACTGAAGAAGCAATGAGATTGCGTGTTTTCCCATACTCTTTGAAGGACAGAGCTAAAGCTTGGCCACATTCACTACCAGCAGGTTCCATCACAACTTGGAACACTTTAGCCACCAAATTTCTTGCAAAGTACTTTCCACCAGCCAGAACCGGAAAGCTGAGGAATGACATCACATCCTTTGTACAACAAGATTCAGAATCTCTCTACGAAGCTTGGGAAAGGTATAATATTTGCTCCGGAAATGTCCTCACCATGAGATTCCAAAATGGCTTCAAGTCCAAACATTCTATAATGGACTTTCTGGAATAATGAGAACCACAATCGATGCTGCTGCTGGAGGAGCTTTAATGGCGAAAGGAGAAGATCAAGCCTGGGAACTAATCGAAGAAATGGCCAACAACAATTCCTTGTGGCCAACAGAAAGGAGCATGATCCAAAGAATTGCATGAATTTATCAAAATGGAGCCAATACATCAGTCAACTCCAAGCTAGATCAGATATGCAAATTCATGGAGACTCTTACCACTGGATCTACAAGTTCACCATATGGAGGAGCACCAGAACCAAACCAACTTGAAGAAACAGTGAATTATGTCAACAATTTCAACAGACAGAGGAACAATCCTTATTCCAACACCTACAACCCAAGGTGGAGGAATCATCTTAATTTTTCATGGAGCAACAATTCAGGCCAACAACGGAACTATCCACCACCTGGATTCCAGCAACCGAACAAAGGCCAGGAGCAGGCAAATGAACTAGGAATAGCAAAAGTGCTGGCTCAGTTAAAAAAGTACAATGCCATCTTTCAGAGCCAATCAGCTTCCATCAAAGCACTGGAGAATCAAATCGGACAAATGGCCAATGCTCAGAGTTACAGACCACCAGGAAATCTTCCCAGCAACACAGAACCCAATCCAAGGAATCGAGGGAAGGAGCAATGTCAAGCCATTACTTTGAAAAGCGGTACTGAAATCAACAAAGATGTTGGAATCAAGATGTCCCAAGAAGAAGTTCCAAAAGAAGCTGAGAAACAGACAGAGGAAAAAGAAGCAAAGGAAAAGAAGAAAAGGAAAAAGAACCAGAAAGAATCATTCCACCTCCACCTTTTCCTCAGCGTCTTCAGAAAAAAAAAACGACAAGCAGTTTGCTTGATTCCTGGAGGTTTTCAAAAAGTTGCACATCAACATCCCATTTGCAGAAGCCTTGGAAGAAATGCCCAGTTATGTCAAATTCATGAAAGACATTCTTTCACGAAAACGGAGATTGGGAGACTACGAAACAGTAGCATTAACGGAAGAAGCGCCATTATTCAGAGGAAACTTCCCCCGAAGTTGAAAGATCCTGGCAGTTTCACAGTTCCATGCACCATTGGAGAACATTATATCGGTAAGGCTTTATGTGATTTAGGTGCTAGTGTTAACTTGATGCCTTTTTCAATTTACAGGAAACTGCAGATTGGAGAAGCAATGCCTACCTCAGTTTCATTGCAACTTGCTGACCGAACACTCGCATTTCCAAAAGGTGTTGTTGAAGATGTGCTGGTCAAAGTAGACAAACTAATTATCCCAGCAGATTTCATCATCCTTGACATGGAAGAAGACAAAGAAATACCTATCATTCTTGGGAGACCATTCTTGGCTACAGGTAAAACTGTGATTGATGTGCAAAAAGGAGAACTGACCATGAAAGTGCAGGACCAAGAAGTGACCTTTAATGTTTTCAAAGCCATGAAATTCCCGAGCGATGAAAAGGAAGACGAATGCTTCAGAGTTGATGTTGTTGATAGTATCGTTCAAAATACTGAGCCAAATCCCACAGATACACTTGAAGCTTGCATCACCAACATGACTGACAGTGAGCTAGATGCTGAAATCCTGGAATGTATCAACTACCTTGACAAACCATTCCGATTCAAAGCAACACCACCAGTTGAAAGTTTGGAACTTCCAAAGAAAGATCAAATCAAGCCTTCGATTGAAGAACCACCACAGTTGGAGTTGAAGTTACTTCTGAGCCATCTCAAGTATGCATTTCTTGGAAACTCTTCTGAATTACATGTTATTATTTCTTCTTCACTAACATTGGAGCAGGAAGAAAGTTGCTGCTAGAGTGTTACGAGAGCACAAGAAAGCCATTGGTTGGACTATAGCAGACATTCGAGGCATTAGTCCATCATTTTGCATGCACAAGATCCTGATGAACGATGAGTACAAACCCACAGTGGAACATCAACGGAGACTAAATCCAATCATGAAGGAAGTCGTGAAGAAAGAAATCATCAAATGGTTGGATGCTGGCATCAATTACCCCATCTCAGACAGCAGTTGGGTAAGTCCTATGCAGTGTCTGTACCAAAGAAAGGAGGAATTATTGTGATTACCAATGAAAAATAATGAGCTAATCCCAACAAGAACAGTGACTGGATGGAGAGTATGCATAGACTACAGGAAACTGAACAAAGCCACGAGAAATGACCATTTTCCGCTACCATTCATTGACCAGATGTTAGACAGATTAGTAGGACATGAGTTCTATTGCTTTTGGACAGATATTCAGGATACAATCAGATTGACATCGCCCCAGAAGATCAGGAGAAAACCACATTTACATGTCCTTATGGTACTTTTGCTTTCCGCAGGATGCCATTTGGACTATGTATGCCCATGCCACATTTCAGCGTTGCATGATGGCCATTTTCTCAGACATGCTGGAGCAGAGTATGGATGACTTTTCTGTGTTTGGACATTCTTTTGACCATTGCTTGCAAAATTTGGAACAGGTGTTACAAAGGTGCGAAGATACGAACCTGGTACTCAACTGGGAGAAATGCCACTTTATGGTGCAAGAAGGCATTGTTCTTGGACACCGGATCTCACAAAAGGGGATTGAGGTAGACAAAGCAAAGATAGAGACAATTAAAAAACTACCTCCACCAACATCAGTAAAAGGTATTCGAAGTTTTCTTGGACATGGGTTTTTACAGGAGATTTATTAAAGACTTTTCCAAAATTGCAAAACCTCTTTGCAATCTTCTGGAGAAGGATGTGTCTTTCAACTTCACCAAAGAATTCCAGGAAGCTTTTGAAATCTTAAAACAGAAGCTGGTCTCTGCCCTCATCATAGTAGCACCAGACTGGACCATTCCATTTGAAGTGATGTGCGATGCTAGTGATTTTGCTATAGGTGCAGTTTTGGGACAACGTAAAGCAAAGATTTCCACACCATTTACTACTCCAGCAGAACTGTGAATGAAGCTTAACTCAACTACACAACCACGAAAAGGAGTTACTTGCAGTTGTGTACGCTTTTGACAAATTTCGTTCCTATCTGCTAGGTCCCAAAGTGGTGGTCTACACATATCATTCAGCAATCAAATATCTGATCACAAAGAAAGATGCAAAACCCAGATTGATCCGTTGGATACTTCTTCTGCAAGAATTCGACGTGGAATCAGAGATAGGAAAGGAACAGAGAATCATGTGGCAGATCATCTATCGAGGCTCGAGAATGGAGAAACATCTGACAAAGATCTATCAATCAAAGAAACTTTTCCAGATGAACAGCTGTTTTCCATGACACAACAGGAAGTCTCTTGGTATGCTGACTATGTCAACTACATTGTGTCAGGAAAATGGCCATTGGAATGGACAACTCAGCAACGAAAGAAGTTCTTCAAAGAAGTCAAGCACTATGTCTGGGATGAACCATACTTGTTCAAACGTTGTGCTGATCAATTATTGAGACGGTGTGTTCTACAGGAGGAAATCAACAGTGTTTTATAGCACTGTCATTCATCACCATATGGCGGACACTTCAACGGAAACAAAACTGCAGCCAAAGTCCTACAATCAGGTTTGTTCTGGCCCACTCTTTTTAAAGATGCTTATCTTTTTGCTTTTCAATGTGACAGGTGCCAGAGAATGGGAAATATTTCCAGGAGAAACGAAGGACCGTTGCAAAACATTCTAGAAGTGGAAATATTCGATGTATGGGGTATTGATTTCATGGGACCCTTTGTTCCATCATTCGGAAACCTATACATTCTGGTTGATGTAGACTACGTCTCCAAATGGGTCGAAGCAATTGCACTGCCATCCAATGATTCAAAAGTTGTGATCAAATTCCTGAAAAAGAATATTTTCACTCGGTTCGGAACACCTCGTGAATCATCAGTGATGGTGGCTCGCATTTCTGTAACAAATATTTTGATGCACTCCTATCCAAATACGGAGTTACTCACAAGGTTGCCCATATTACCATCCACAGTCAAATGGACAGGTTGAGATTTCAAACAGGGAAATCAAAAGAATCCTAGAAAGAACCGTTGGATCAACAAGGAGTGACTGGTCAATAAAACTAGATGATGCATTATGGGCCTACCGGACAGCTTACAAGACACCCATTGGTATGTCCCCATATCAATTGGTGTTTGGGAAAGCGTGCCATCTACCAGTTGAGCTTGAGCACAAGCGTACTGGGCACTGAAGAAGTTGAATTTTGATTCACAAGTTGCAGGAGAGAAAAGACTTCACCAACTCAAAGAATTGGAGGAATTTCGCCTACATGCTTATGAGAATGCCAAATTGTACAAGGAAAAGACCAAAAAATGGCATGACCAAAAAATAGTGCACAGACATTGGAACCAAGGCAGCAGGTGTTGTTGTTTAACTCGAGATTAAAACTTTTCCCTGGAAAGTTGAAATCTAGGTGGTCAGGTCCATTTGTGATCACTCAGGTTTTACCTTATGGAGCTGTTGAGTTACTGGATCCTAACAACCACCACATTCAAAGTTAACAGTCAGCGTGTCAAACACTACTGGGGAGAACCATATGAGCGACAAAAAGAAAGTGTCACACTTTCAAATCCAGCCTAATAATCGAGAAGTAAAGTCTAGCTGACGACTTTAAACTTAGCGCTCGCAGGGAGGCAACCCATGCAATTTGTGTATATATTGTGATTTGGTGTGCTTTATTTTGTGTGTTTAGTTTTTGCAGATTAAGACATTTCAAGATGGAAGAAGTTCACACAAATCTTCACAAGCAATTTCCTTCTCTCCCTCAAAAATCTCTGATGAAAGTCTACAATGCTCTCTTGGAACGGATGAGGTTACTAACAATTCACGGTGTTCCTAATGACATTCATTGGGTAATTGAAGCACGAGTCTGATTGGCAGGTGAGTCTTCTGACTCTTTTATTTCACATCTGCCTGGTTTTGGAAGAACACCTATGCAAAGAAACATAGAGCTAAGCAAATGGGTGTTTGTTACAAATGTGCACGATGGAATTGCAATACTCGTTGTCGTTCTTTAGGAATGGTGTCTGATAATCGCGAAGACAAAATTAATTCATTAGGGATGGCTTGAGTAAGGAGTCTTTAGATGATATATCTTCGACTCTTGAGACACATCCAAGTGGATATGTTCACATAGCCTTTCGCAAATTACATACACAATTTCAAAAAGAAAGACAAATGTTAAGTCTCGGGAATCTGACTCAAAAAGACCTTGTTTGCCAGTTTATAAGAAAATTGGATGAGAAGCTTGTCCCTGACGCATAGACGTCGATCAAGCCGCTACTTTTCTTGTAAATATTATATCTTTTTGTCTTTTCCTAATAATTGTAATTTGTTTTGTTGTTTTCTTTTATTTTCTCCAACAGGATCCAGACCTTTTTGACTATCATGATTTGTTTAACTAATAATTATCATTTGGCAGGTACTAGTGCTATTATTTTACTCACCCTTTTCAGGTGTTATAAATTCAACTCATCATTGCACTTTTGAAGACATCCAGAGTAAAACATGGAAGCCACTTCAAGAAGACGAGTTGAAAACATTTGTGTGTTTTGCGGTAGTAGTGTTGGCACTAAACCACAATACGTAGAAGTAGCACATGAATTGGGTCGAGTCTTAGTTGCAAGAATATGCACTTAGTATATGGCGGAGGAAATCTTGGACTTATGGGGATCGTTTCAAAGGCCGTACAGGAAGGAGGCAGTCACGTTTTGGGAATCATCCCAAAACCCTTGGTAGAGGCAAATCTTATTGAACCATCAAACGGACATGAGTTAAAAATGAAAAGTTTATAATATTCAGTGCTCTAGTTTAATTGGAGGAAGCATCTCAAAAAGCAATGGAGTAAAAAAAAAAGTCTGAGATTCGGGTTATTAAGTCTGTAAGGGTGTTTTAACACCTAGTGCCCTAAAACCAACTGGTTTGAGAGTCACTGGCCCAAAGCTCGTTACATGGATCAAAGATGCTGCAAAAATATATAATTTGAAGTCTGAGTAATTAAGTCCGTAGGGGTGTCTTAACACCTGGTGCCCTAAAGCCAACTGGTTTGGGAGCCACCAACCCAACACTCGTTACATAGATGGAAGATATTGTATATAAATAAAAAATAGAAAAGAAAAATCAAAGAAAAAATCAGAAAAATGAGAAAAATTATTCCATTACATACAAAAAGGTGTGAAATCTGATAGAACTTTAGGACAAAAATTATTCTCTATCAACTGCACTTGTGACTATTGTGGGCAAAAATGAGTTGTTTAATATTTTGTTGGCTGTGTATATGGAGAGTGGTAAAAATAATCGGAGAATTTACTTATTCGGTAATTTAGAATGAAACAAAACAACTATTGATTTGGAGTAGAAGTTTCACCTGATTAGTCATTAACATCTTTATTCTCTTTTCGCTTGTCTTTTTTCTTTTGTGTGCATTAGTTTTACTACCTTTTTACTTTTGTAAAATATTTGTGGGTATCATTGATGTAAACCCTCACGAGACTACAACTCGTCCACTAGGGACACCTAGGGGTTTAAAGGCTTGTTGCATATGCTAAATGCGACCGTGATCCCTACGAAAGTGGCTTAGTTAATTTATTTATGTTATCTTACTCTATGTTTTGCTCGAGGACTAGCAAAATGTTAGGTTTGGGGGTGTGATGAGTGGTAAATCTATCACTATTTCCCACTCATTTAACTTTATATTTTATATAGTTTCCTGAGTTTTGTGAATATTTTGATGTGTTTTGTGTTATTTTGTAGATAAATAAAGTTTCCGGACACTCTGGAGGTGATTTGGGACAAAACAGTGAAAATTAGACGAAAATAGGCATTTTGGTAATTTCCCGCGTCGCGACGCCAATACCTTCAGCGT
The DNA here is from genome assembly GCA_019454045.1 of Zanthoxylum bungeanum. Taxonomy (NCBI): domain Eukaryota; kingdom Viridiplantae; phylum Streptophyta; class Magnoliopsida; order Sapindales; family Rutaceae; genus Zanthoxylum; species Zanthoxylum bungeanum. Next base: position 23,281 of record SKCR01049609.1, on the reverse strand, counting down.
CGCGACGTCTAACATGCGCCGAACAGTGCTAACGTGCGCCGGGTCCACAAATCAGAATCTGAGAAAAGTTTGACTTTGCTAACATGCGTCGTGCCACGTGTCACCATCATTGCCGATCTGCTAACATACGCCTTGCCACGTGTCAGCATCCTACGGTGCCGACAGTCACCATCGCCATGTGTGCCACGTGTCACTCCACGTCATTGCCACGTCATCAGCCACATCACCAGGTTGACCAAGTCAAACTGTCACCTCACCGCCACGTCATCATCAGCCAATTAAGAAGTGCCACGTGTCGCAATCCTACAGTGCCGACAGTCTATTTCCCACGTGTTGCCACGTCAGCATCAATTATTGGCTATCTAATCCTTATCTGACACGTGGCGGATAAAAATCTAGCCGACCAATCAGAAGCCGCCACGTGTCACAATAATTGAGCCTCAACCACTCTGCCACGTGTCACCTGATCCAGAATCTGCAACCGACGAACCAGAGCGTGCCACGTCGACAAAAGCTGGCGTAGCGACGCCAAAGGCCTTGGCGTCGCGACGCTGGAACCCCACCGAGGCCTATAAATAGAGCTTCAAATTTCAGTTTTAGAGGCACCACTCTCTCTCATCTCTTTGATGTAAAGAATGAGTTTCTCTCTCTAGCTTCTTTTAATTTTTAGTTTTTAGTTTTGTAATTAATTTTAATTACGTTCTGTAATAATAGTAATTTACTTTCTTACTTTTTACAGTTATTACTATTCACCATAAGGAGGTAACTTCCCCAACTAGGGTGAAAGGTAATTCTTTTACTATTTCTATTTAGATTAATCTCCCTTAAAAATAATATTTTCACTATTTAAAATTTGACTTAAAAAGGATACCGCTATATTGGTCGGTTGGTAATTTAATTTTAATCTGGTTTAAACCTGACTAATCAAGGATACCGCCAGATTGGTCGGTTGGTAATTTAATTTTGGTTCCGCCTTTATGGCTGGTTTATGGACAAATATTACCGCCTTAATGGCTGGTTGGACTTAATTTGACTTAATCAGGATACCGCCAGATTGGTCGGTTGGTAATATTATCACAAGTTTATATATTATTTTATGGGAGATATCTAAATTAGTAGTAGTAAAAGTAATTCCTTTTACCTTAGCATTTTATTTTATTGTAATTTACTTTTCAGTATTTACTTTACCGCATTTTTACTTTATGTCTTTTATTTTCAAGTTTTTACTAGCCCTAGTTATGTGTTGTAACTAAATTAGTTATCTGAGGTTGTGATGACTTTTAATATCACCGTTTTATAAGGGGTTAGATTATAGTTTGGGTATTATAAAGATTTATTTATTGAGTCTTAATCTTAATGCTTTTTAATTAACTGGCCATTAATAAAATTGATTAGGTAAACTTAAAATGAACTAGACATATGGATTTTAAGTTTAAAGACCTTAGACTCAATAGCCCACAATCTTCCTTGAGGATAGATAGCCCTTTAATAGATTTCCTTACAGGATAGGAATATACCTGTCGGGCGGGGGTAGCCTAATTGGAACTTAATCTTAATGAATCTAGGTAATTTGGTTGACATAGACATATGGTTCAATTGGATTATACTAGGTATTTGTAATTGACCATCGGAAGAGGCTTTTACATAATTTAGTATTCCAGGTTAATAAATCAATGTATTACCCAACTTTAAGATAACCACTTCATCTTTAAATTATATTAAAAGAAATCACAACCATAGATAGTTTTTAATATTGAATTTTCTTAAAACCTATTTTCGACAATTTTATTTACTTGCTTTTAAATTTAGAATCGTCACCATTTCAAATCAAGCAATCAACCTGTTAGATACTAGTAATCATTTGACCTCATAAAATTAATAGTTTAGATATTAAGTCCTCGTGGGATCGATACTTTTTATACTACTTGAATGATACGTGTGCTTGCGTTATACATGTGTGTTTACGCCGGTCACTCATGCATGGTTACTCATTTTGTCATTTGCCTTTTTGATTGTTCATGTCCTCGCATTTAGTCATTTATTGTGTGCACAAGATTACATGTTCGTTTCCATGATGCATGTTTACACGGTAGTCATCTACTTATGCTTCCGCATTCATCCATTCAACATGTTCATGCAGTTATATGCTCACTGTTATTCCAATTTGCTTTCATGCGTGATTATACAATTATTATCTACTGGCATGCCTATGATCGAATGTAATGTGCTTATGACATTGTATGCTAGCCGTATTTATCTTTATGCATGCAAATTCAGACATAGATTATATGCAAATAGGTTGTATGCAAATTTGAAAATGTGTTACATGTGAACTTAGATGAACTTTTGATCTATGCGTGCGAATTTAGAAATAGAATACCCTTAGGATTATATGTTGCTAGACTCTATTAAATTATTGCACAAATCATTTCATTACAAGTGGCATAAGTAAGGGACCATTCCGAACCCAACGGTTTGAGGTCTTCCCTTGCGAGGGGTGAGTGCGGCCTTAAATCTTTGTCTCGATTCACACCGGGTGGCGACTCCATTATTCTCCCGTTTAGTCCCCCGCGGGCTACTCCGTACTCCCAACTAGGCTGCGAGCCTAGAACAGCGTGCGACGCCCAGTTTCTGTGTCCCACAATAAGCAGAAAGGTAGTACCAACCATGGTGCGTTCTTGGGTTGGCCTTCAATTGATACAACCTCTTCACTTCTTCAAGAGAGGGTTCGCCGAGTCCCGTCCGACTCCAAATCACATGTAGCCCGGCCAAAATCCTCCAACTATTCAGGCTCAGTTGACAAGGGGCGATCTCCATCTCGGCCAGCATCCAGGCGAAATAACGTTGAATTTGCAGCCGTATTCCACACTCAAAGAAAGTCGGGAGAAGAGCCACTGAACCCTCATCGGGTTGACTAGCACGATCCAATGGGCCAGGGACTTCAAGAGCAATATCTATCAGAATATCATATCGCTGCCGGAGCAGTGCTAAATCGTCTTTAGTTATTTTGGATGGCCGATCCATGTCCAAAGCCGAGCAGTCAAAGTCACCGGGCTCTGGATCCTTCCGAGGAATTCTCGGATGGTAAGTATTTTGTTCAGCCTCGGAAGGGGTGGGGGTAGTGTCGAGGTCCTCTATGCTTGGTGCCCCCAAGCCCGAGGAGAGCTCTTCAACAGGGGGCTCGAAGGTCTCGCAGAGTTTACAGAGGAAGACCTGTTGTCAGACATCCCTGACATCCGAGAAATAAAAAAGGGGGCGGAGGTCAGTCTATAGCTAATTTCTAAAACGGCCAGGGATTTCACAGTTACCCTGAGATTCCGGGAAAACTAAACCTGTGGGTTCTAAATGCCCTAACAACATCATTCAAGCCATAAATCTCCCCTAGCAACATAAAGCCAAACACAGAACCCAGTACAAACCTAATTTCTCTAATCCAAAAATCTAGACATGTTCCACACACACACACAAAACGAGAAGAAAGAGAAAAGAAAAGGCAAACAGCAAGCATAAAGCAGGGAGGTCGTTCAGAAGACTTACTTGGTTCTTTTAGAAGGGTTGCAAATTGCTCGGTCCGGTCTGGTCGTTCTTTGAGTTCACTGAGCGCAGTTGGGAGAGACGAGTTCTTGCGGTTGGGAAAATTCGAAGCGTTCATGAAAGAAGGCAACAGTGTATTACTCCGTTTTCTTATATATGTTCGGTGCATATTTTGTCGTTGGATCGAACGAGGGAGTCGGATGTACACCACATGTCATTTTTATAAAATGATCATTCAGAGTTGGATGAACGGCTGAGATTGGGCGTCCTTTGAGTTGGCAATGGCGGTCGGATTGCTTGCTTTTTGGCGGGAGGACGGCGGATGGTTGACAAGTGGCAGGCTCCCGTTAAACCCTAGAAGTGATCTGATGGGCATTTAAGAGGATGTGACGGTTGCGTGTCTCGAGGGACGGTTTACAGAAGGGCAATAAAGGGATTTTGCTTCTGGCGGAAAAAGAAGTCAGACCGAGCATCTCAATCGTACCGAGGACGTGGTGGTGACAGGCCAATAAACTTCTCCTCACAAAGGCTAGCTGTCACTCCATCAGGAGTACTATTCTTTTTATATAGTTCCCGGCACCAACTTGTATACTCGTTGGAATCGAGAACTAAGGGATAGATGTTGGCGGTATTTTCAGGTCCTATGATATTTAAGCAGTATGGCAGGGGTAAAAAGGTAATTCCCTTCTTGGTCAAGACTATTAATGCCGACCAGACCACTAAAAGCTAACAGTAATAGGTCGAGCACTTTATGATCGGTAACCGACCACTCCAGACCGGATGGTCGGGCATTATCATATCGATAGCAGCATTCTCAGTTCAAAATACCATTTTGACCGACCTCATGAAGACCGAGGATATGGCAAGATATGCTCCATAAGATAAGACATCCTATTTTACGGATAAGAAGATAAGTTATCCTACTTTCATGGGGAAAAGTTGATAAGTCAGTGTCCTAATAGGATAAAGGAAGTGAAGGTAGTTTCGACTAAGAATTTTATGGGAAAAGGAAAACCGTTTCTTTGCTATTATAAATAGGAGGGGAAAGCGTGCTTGTAATAAGGGGTAGATAGAGTTGAGAAGAGAACAAGAGAGAATTAGACTTGTAAACACAAAACAGATCAGAGAAACATATTTCGGTAATAAAACATCGTCCGTTCTGTGCCCGTGGATGTAGGTTGGATCTGATCCGCCGAACCACGTTAAATCTCTTTGTTGATTGGTGAATTTACTTATCTTTTGCCAAATTTGCTTTTGGTTTTCCATAAACAAAACAAATTCACAGTTGGAGAAGGATTGTTTAGGGAGTAAAAAACCCTCATTGCCCCTGAAACCAAAATCAGCCGTTATTTATAAGTAAGTTTTGCACAATTAAAATCAATTGCATTTAATATAAAAATTTCTTTGTCAAATTTTTTTCCTACTTGTAGCAGCTGGCTGTGAGCAGATTTGGATCATGTTAAGATAAACTGAAATTTGGATAAAGGTTAGGACGGCGCTCCCCACATAAAGGGTCAATAAGTGCAGCTTGCATCCATGCACTAAATTCTTACACAGTTTCGCGGTTTGATTAATGTCAGTGTTTTTAACTGCATCACAACATTGAAATTATTCAATGCAACGTGGGTTTGACATGTAGTATCTTACACTAAAGAATGTATAAAAGTCGTATTTGGTTGAGAAACCTGATCACCTACTAATTACCTATCATTTTATTATTATTCTAACTCGAATAATTGTGAACATATATAAACGCATTCACAACCTAAGTACTACAATCAATATGTAATTATGTTGTTTCAAATATAATGAATTGTTTACCATTCAAACTTCCTGAATTTAAAATTTTAAAAAAAAAAAAAAAAAAAAAAAAAAAAAAAAACTAATTAACACCTCTAATTATCCAGAGAAATATGCAAAGGCATCTAATCTATTATATATATTAAAGATTAAAATGACAAAAAGTAGTCTAGTTAAAAAAATAAAACAAAAAAAACAAAAATACTTCTCGAGAACAATAAGGCAACAAAAACAATAAAGCAACACACTTATTAATGAAGCAAAGCATACACCCACTAACTTGAAGCAATTACATGCACCGAGATACTAAAACACAATCTAGCTACTTGATTTTGGGAGTGGACTCACTCTCCTTGGCAGCTGCTGCTTGCTGGGCTGGTGGATTGAACTGTTCCCAAAGTTCAATCCATGTTTCCATGGCATCTCCAAGTTTCTGAAAGTAAGGATCAATATGCCCTAGCTTCTCCTTCATCTGTTTGGCTAGCTCAGTGTAGCATTTCAGTGCATTCCTTTGGGAAAATTAGAGATTGGAAAAATGAAATGATCTCTTCTTGTCGGTATAAGCCCTTGATCATATATAAACCGTCTTGGTGTAATAACATTCGGAGGTAGAAGATTGTGCATGTACAATCTTATATTTTTTTAGCCTGAAATGAGATAATACATATATTATATTATATATTTGGATGTTATTACATTAGGACGGTTTGTGTATGATCATGTCATATATACATATATAAAAAAATCAACTATCATGATTTATCTAATATAAATCTCACGTGAGTTTTAATTATTTCTTAACTATTGATGCAATGTTCAGTACAAAATCAGATCAATCACTGCATCTCTATTCATATATATATATATATAGAGAGAGAGAGAGAGGCACAAATCATATTAACATTTGTAGTAAGATGTATATACCTTGGCACACCAGCCAGCCCACATATCATCATATGATCTGCCAATGGATTGACCATCACTCATGAGCGCAAAATAAATGGCAGGGGGCAATGAGTTCCCTGTCAAAGGCCAGGTTCATTGCACACATTGGGAAGAGACTGCCTTTTGGGATTGTCATAACAGCATCCACATATATACCAGTAAGAATTACTAAAATTAGTAGCAGGAGTGGTGTAGTAGAAAAAGTAACCTGGTGTTGCGCTCAAGAGGCTTGACAAGTTGAGTGAAGGTTGAGCAAGAGTCCATGCGAGATAGCTTCTCTTAAGCTAAATGGGTATCCTGTAACAAGATCGGCTCCTTCTCTGTAAGGATCATACAGTGTGTTTAAAAAGAATGGTGTTGATGGTGTCAACAAATTCTCTATGTGCTGTGCCAATGCATTTATCTCTTTCCCACTTGGATCCTTAGCCACCTGATGAGTTAATACTCTGGTTTGTTAATGGATGGTTTGTTAATGGATAGTATGAATCAATTTCTGACTACGCTACTCATTATTATAATGTTTAAAGAAAGACAAAAAAGAAGCATGAAAACTTACAAAGCAGTCATCATCATGGTCAAAATTAGGGGTGGTAATGTGGGTCAGGATTCATTTATTCGTTCGATTCAAGTTTTAAAAGCGAATACGGGTTTGAAAAAATGATTTCGTTTAATAAATGGGTCAATTTGATTCGATTCGTTTATTAAACGAATCGAATACGAATTTAAGCTCATTGATTCGTTTATGATTCGTTTTATTATTTTATTTTACTAGTAATTGTTATTTTTCAATTAAGATACGAGAAATTATGGCTAATTACCATAGAAAAATAATATTATCGATATTTGGTGAGATATTTTTAGTAAATACATTAATTACATATTTCATATGTATCTATTTGTGAAGAATTAATGTAAATCAATTATGGTAAATTATGGTATTAAATAATATCATGACTAAACGAATATTTGTATTCGATTTGTTTAATAAACAAATCGAATACGAATCCTGATATTAGGATTCGTTTAATAAACGAATCGAATACGAATCCATCATATTTTGATTCTATTCGTTTATGATTCGATATAAATTCAATTCTTTAATTCGTTTTGCCGTCAACTTACCTAGTAATCATATTATGTATACTATAATTAGATAATTATCCTTATTAAAATAAAACAATTTCAAGAATATCATAAACTGTAATAATGGAATTAATTAATGTCGACCAGCATTACCGGACATGAACCGGCATGCCTCACATCACAACCATTGATCGATGTTGACCAACAGTTGACCGATAGATAGTTGACCAATTTTTGATCGCCGTTGGCCGACTTTTGATCGGCATTGACCACATTAAATAAAATATTATTTAAAATAAAAAGTAAATGTAAAATAATTCAAGTAAAATAAATTTAAAAAAAAAAAGATAATATAAAAATGATACCAAATATCATTGCAGATTAATATCGTACTTTTAAGATTATCTTACCAAACATGTATAGTAGATTATTTGAGAACTTATAATCATAATTTACGAAATTATTTACAAAAAGTTAATTATTTGAGAATATATTTAGGAATTGATTATTTGGGAAGTTAATACAATCCCAAACATACCCTAACTTCTTAATTGTGTTTTACTTAGGGAATTCTCAATTAAGAGCTATGGAAATGGATAAATAGTCTTTAATGAGCGTGACTTGGTGAAATCCTTGAGGTGTGTCGGCTATCCATAAATCAGCAAATATATGAATGATTATTCACCTCTTTGTATGACTCCAGGCCTCGAGTCGACAATGAGAACTAATCATTTGTCAATTTAACTTCTGTGTGGTATTTGAGTTTGTGAATTTTATTGTGTTCAACTTCAAGGGAATTCAAATGAGACATTTGAAAGCCCAAATAATAATTTTTTTAAAAAAAAATTTATTAACCATGGTGCTAAAAATGATAATTAAAAGAGAGAGCATAGAACACGCAACGCAACATAATATTTTTAAATGGTATGTGAGAGGTTTCTTATTCATTCAAATTAAGAGTGCCAACGGAAAGGGTTAGGCTGGGTTCAATTAGGGGTCGGTTTATGTTTGAGTTAAATCGATCAGTTTGATCTGGTTCAGTTTGAATTGTGAACCGGATCGATGAATTAATCGGTTTGTAAAATTATGAACCGAACCGATGAACCGAACGATTTGGGAGTTAATTTTATTAATTTTGCTACTCAAGGTTCTGTTCGGTTGTAAACCGAACCGAATCAAAATCAAAATCAAAATTTTAAAATCGAACTGAATCAGTTCGATTCGATTTTAACCTTTTGGTTTACGTTGGTTATTAAGTTATTGAACCGATCAATTTTCGGTTCGATTCAGTTTACTTTGAAACTGGTTCAGCCACCCCTAGGTTAATTTTAATTTTAAAATTAAAATTAAAAACTATTGAATATTATATTTAAAACTCTATCTGATGTTATGATTTAATCTGTGATGAGATGATAAATTTTTATTTTGGCCAAAATATAATTTTTAAGTGCTCGGTTAATGATAAAAAAAAAATTGTGATTATTAATCGTTATTTCTTTTAAAATCTGAGTTTTGTAAAAACTATATTTTTTACTTTTTATCCACCATCAAAATATTAAAAAATTGCACATCAATTATTTTTCTAACATAAATCAAAATTAAATTTTTAAAAACTAAATATTTAACTAAACATAAAAATATAAGATATAACAAATAATTTTTAAAAATTAAATATTTTTAACGGCAGTTTTTTCTCAAAGTCCTGGCCCATAACTACTGGGCCGGGCCAGAGAGCCGTTGGCTGCGATGTGCTAATTGAAAATATTTCAAAACACATAAATAAATTTATTGCAAGGAGACAATAGCAAAATTATGAACCTAGAAGAACCCAATAATGAAGTTAGCTCAGTTGTGTTTGAGCAAATTGTACAGGTAAGGTAAATTTTTTTTTTTTAGAAATATTAGAAATTCCGCCGTCAAATCATCCGATCCGAGTTTAAGCAGAGCAGGTAAACCCCCGGCTGCTTCAGGCTCTTACAAGAAACGCACCCCTGGATTCAAACCCATAACTTTGAGATCAGATCATTAATCTTACACCACCAAGGCACGTCTCTTGGGGACAAATTGTACAGGTAATTCTTACGAGCATTTTCAAAAAGTTTCCAAGACAGTGCCATGTTTTTATCAAGGGCACACAATAAAATCTTTAAAATAATTGCTCTCTTTTTGTTGAGTAACATCATTGCAGTAAATGGTAATTAAGGCCCTCTTTCACATGAAATTCCTAACCTTAATGCCTACATTATTAGCTCTCAATGGTTTCATTTAAATTTATTATTATCTTATAGCTTAGTTAATGCGGGGAATCATTCTAGACTCTTTATCTTAATCTTCCTATAACATGTGTAATAATAATATGTGTTGTTCTTTTTCCAAGACAGACTTTAATCATCAGTGCCCCAAAAGACAGATATCACACACTTTGGTGTTTCAGTTTTCAATGGAAGGTGAAAGAATGAAGAACATGGCTCTGATTTTAGTAGCCATGGTGGTATGGGTCTTGATAAAAATTAATTCTTGGGATAATGCATATTTGGGATCCAACTCAATCCATGCAAAACTTCCTAATACCTTGTTGAATACAAAAACGCTCTCCATGAATAATTCATGGAAAATGATAAAAGAGAGTAAAGCAATGAGTGAATGTGGATAATTAAAAAAAGATCAAAACGATGTTAAAATGATGATCTTATCATCTTTTAATTTCTATTTAATCTCCTTATCATTACTTAAAATTTATAGTACGGGGGAAGTTCTCTATTTGCCTTGGATGAATGAAATACTAAGTGAAATGGTATAGGTAACTGAATAGTATGATAAATTATTTTACAATTCCGCATACCCGATAACCAATTAACCATGCAAGCTATCTAGCTTTTGCATCAGTCCACTTAGTACCAAACACGAATGCAATTATATATAGTGTTGATTGTGATATCAATTATTACAAACCACAAATTAAATCCATACTTAACCAATATAAATGAACGGATTGAACTCATTCTTAAGAACTAATTACTTATAAAAAGACAGTACTCAAATATTAATAATCCACTAATTAAATTCGTACTTAGACCAATATCGGACAAATAGAAGTACTTTTGTTTCCATATACCGGCACTGTCACTGTGATTGCTTGCGACAATCAGGCAAATTAGAGAAGCAGCTCGCACGCAATTGTCCGATTATTATCCTTTATGCAAACTTTCAACCAACAATAATAAGTTTACAAGGAAACAAAAAAACGAAAGAACAGTCGGCACGTTTGTCTTGTAAAAGGCAGCATCTCACTCGGAAGATTTCAAGTGAATGAAATCCATCGTCACCCTCCAAATGATGCTGTCTAATTACTGAAGCATTCAGCAATTCATCTATTTATCATATAGGGCCCCTATCATTCATTTTAGTTAGGGGTGGCAATTTGGGTCATGATTCGTTTATTCGTTCGATTTGATTCGTTTTAAAGCGAATACGGATTTGGAAAATTGAATTCATTTAATAAATGAGTCAATTTGATTCGATTCGTTTATTAAACGAATCGAATCCGAATTTGAGTTTGTCAATTCGTTTATTCGTTTAGAATTCGTTTATTAAACGAATCATAAACGAATCGAATCCGAATCGAATTCGTTTAATATCCGTTTAATTAAATTATAAATTTATCCTTCATTTTTTGAATATAAGTGTTTAACACTAAGGTTATTTTAGTAATTACCTATTTAACCTAAAATATTAGTATATAATAAAAACTAAAACTAAAACAATTTCTTCATTCATCAAACCTAAAACAACTAAGCCGCCGACTCTCCTCTCCTTCTTCATCAAATGAATTCAAGTTTCCAAACCTTATCTCTCTCAAATCTCAACTAAGTCGCCGACTCTTATTCATCAAAAAAGAACAACATTTTCATCATTTTCTTTATCATCATTATACTGGTATGTTTCGTTTGCTTAATTATTTGAAGCCATATGTTTCTTAAAACCTTTTACATCCATGAGCTGCCTTAAAATAATTAGATTCTGTTATTTGTTTCTAACTTTCTTAGTTTTTGCTTTGAGTACTCTTTATGCTTCTACATATTTTTTGGGGTACTCTTTTCTCTTATTTTTGTTATATTTTTCTGGTCGATTATCATTTTCAAATATTTGGGTATCTAAGTTATGTAACTATAACTTTTCAAAAAAAAAAAGTTATGTAACTATAAACTATTCTTTTAAACTATTCTCAGGTTTAAACTATCATTTTCAAATATTTGGGTATCTAAGTTATGTAACTATAAACTATTCTTTTAAACTATAATATATTTTTCTGGTCGATTAGATAGATCTATGGTTTAAACTATTCTTTTGTTATAGATTCATATTAAATAGTTTTTGATTTGATTATTAATATAATTTACAGGAAAATGGAGAGCAACGAAAGTGATATGGTGTACACAGTTGAAGACTCTCCAAGCATTGGAATGGAAGAAGATATGGAAAGGAAACGAATTTCGTTATCCTACCCTTACTTCCATGGCTCGTGATATCTTGACCATTCCAATATCCACTGTTGCATCAGAGTCAGCTTTTAGTGTCGGTGGTCCAGTTCTCGATCAATTTCGAAGTTCACTAAAGCCAGATACGGTGGAAGCAATTATAACCACAAGAGATTGGATGTTCGGAGAGATTGGTAAGTGATAATTTCTAAATTTTTCTTTATTTCTAAATGCTATGTTACTGAGATTTTAGTGTTGCTGATATTGCTTTGGATTTGCGTTTTATGATCTTTCAAAATTATTTTGCTGGGTCATTTCGATTTTGGAGCCAATTTGCAAATATCATCATGTTAATAGCTGTAAATATTGTCTGGGGAGTCTTGGGGGGTAAGGCTATTACTAATTTACTATAACAATTACAGAATTACATAATTGTATAGCAGTAATATTTATGTTCATCATGTGTTAACACTTAACAGTGTTGTTATCAGTAAGTAGCAGTAATATTTTTGTTCATAATGTTACTGATATATTATTTATAAAAGTCCCTTAACTTAATATATTGTTTATACTTATTTACAGAAAATCGTGCATTCACCATGGACCAACTTACTCAAAATATTATGGAAATGAGCATTAACAATATTCCATCAGCAGAGAGCGGAAATAATCCTAGTGATTATGTGGAAGTTTGATGGTAAAATTTATTCTTTGTACTCTAAAATTTTCAAAAAAGTTTTTTAAAATAAATTAACTCAATAATATAATTTATTTTATTTGCAGGATATTTTCTCCTAATCATGATGATAAAGATGTTTGCCGTCAACTCGTGTTCGAGAATTCATCGGTCAAAATATGTTTTGAAGATTTTAATTATTATTATGTAATTGATGTAATTTGAAATTTAGAGCTATATATAAGGATTTTTATTCTATCATAATGAATTTGCTAATATTTTATATTTAATTTTATGTAAATGAATCGAATCGAATTCAGAATTCGTTTATTAAACGAATACTGAATTCGATTCGATTCGTTTAAATTTATGTAAACGAATAAACGAATAAACGAATCGAATACGAATATTAGTTTATTAAACGAATCGAATTTGAATCCTAATATCAGGATTCGTTTAATAAACGAATCGAATTCGAATTTAGTATATTATGATTCGATTCGTTTAGTATTCGACACGAATTCGATTTGTTTATTATTTTTGACACCCCTAATTTTAGTGTTTTAACTTCTTCTTTTTTTCTTTACATTTTTAATATTTTTTTAAGTATTACTTATAAATGGATTTTTATTATTAGAAGTTTATCAAAACCTTCGCTTTATGATGGTGATGATTTATGTTGTGATTCTCTGATCACTGAAAAGTATTTTTAAGGAAAAATCGATTCTATTACTACAAAATAGAATTTACAAAGTATTACAAACTTTACAAAAAAATCTCACTTTTTACACTCTCATAGCTTTCTTCACTTGAAGCTTTAATATTTTTGTGATGCCTAAAACTCACAAATGAGCTCTGTATTTATAGTAAAATTTAGGCTCAAAATTTCAACACATGAATAGTGATCTATCTAAAGTTTGTTTGGAAGCTTACATCATTGTCAAAAGTTGTTACGCCATTTTTCCATCTCCACCTAAAGTTATTTGGAGGCTTGTAATGATGGTGATGAATGAAGATGGACCCTTCAATTCTCCCTCTCCAGCTGTTAGTGTCCTAGACATGCCAAAAATCTCTAAACATGATTATTGTGCGAATAAATCAAAGATTAGTTGCGGAAATTACTTACATTGATGGGTTGAGATTTCAAAAATTTCGAAGGATGTAGAAGCTCCAAGCTTGTTCGTTGAGTTCTAAACTCGAGGGTGAGTTTCTCTATCACCTTGATTCACTCCTTTAAGTGCTAGCTTGAACAAGCTTTGAAAGAAAATTTTCTCCTCCAAGGAGATGAAGCTCACAGCAATTGTAGAGAAACGAGAGAGAATGTGTTTTTCAACTTGTTACAAAAGTTGAAGTGTGTTTGTTATGTTTTCTAAAAACAAAGTAAAGTGTTTTGTTTTTCCAAAAAACAAAACTTGTTCCACACTCTTTGGTTGTGTGTAAGATTTCATTAATTGAGTTCAACCACTTCCATCAACTTTTGACAAGTTGATGTAAGTCAAGTGGGTCCCACCACTTGAAATTCAAAATTTGATTGGCACACACCATACGACTTTGGGCCCGGTTACGTTTAATCCGATCAAACAAATTTTCCGTCGCTAAATAATTAAATCCAATTTAATTAAATAATAATGCCCAGTAAAATTATTACGGAAGTCGCTTACGAATTAATTCCAAATTAATTCGTTCGCTTGAATTAAAATCTGATTTTAATTCCGCATTGAAATCCAATTTCAATTAATATATCCAATATATTATTTTAGCCCAAATAAATAAATTAAATAGAAAAATCCAATTTAACTATTAAATTTATTTTACCGATTAATTCCAAATTAATCGCGTTCTCTCTTCTTCACGAATTAATCCCAGATTAATTCATGACGCAATTAATCTCAGATTAATTTTCTCTCTGTTAATTAATCCCAGATTAATTATTGCCGTAATTAATCCCAGATTAATTTTCTCTCTCATAATTAATCCCAGATTAATTCTGTTCGAGTCAAATGTCATCGGTGAATCTTTGGGAAGCGACCCAAGAGATCTCTGGATATGTTGACAGTAAATTCGGTTGTCGGACTATCCGAACACGTGCGTACCTCGTACCACGTTCTTACCGATTTACAAGACATGGTTGGCTTTTAGCAAAGCACTGTGCCTACCCAATTCTCCAGAAATATTCAACAAAGAATATACAATCTTTATCAGGCGTAGTATACGAAGTATTGCGTATTGCGATCCAGTATCGGATGTCACATGCTAGGCATGGGGCTGGAATTGTGTCTGCCCCATACGAAGCATATATCGGATCACTAGCAACTAGTCTCTGTAATCGGATAATCATGACATAGTCATACTATCCCGATAGCTGCAGCATTTGAGAGTACTAGTTATGTATCCCAGCATGATCATGATCTCCATATGATTGAAGTGATACTTACATCTTGACATCACACCCAATACACTACGATTCTCAGTAAACCCAGAAGAGGCGTACACAGGACCTGTTAAAGCTCCGGACGACCAAAACCAAAGTATATTGATTGTCGCAAGTATTAGCGATGCAAGTCTCAGGTTAAGACCATATACACCTACCCTGATTTGGATTCCCATAGACACATAGTCATACTACCAATGGGATTTCGATGGGTCTATCCAGAGAGAAGATGTTCCCGGTCCAACGGCTAACAGAACCTCCTATCACACTTGCATAAGTATCCAATACTTAAATATATGAAAACTATGTCATTAAGCTTCCATAACGCGCACAAGTGTAATACTAGCATATTCCACATTATCGATGTCCAGTCTCGATAATACTACGACTAGGGATATTTAATGATTAAACCTTTCGTGGATTAATAATGTCTCATATCTTATTAATCCGGTACTAATCATATGGACTTTTATTATTTATATATCCAAGTAATCCAATTACAAATGATAAAAGAGCAATTTCCTTTGTCACATAGTTAATTTTGTACAAGAACACCATGTCCTTTACAAAATAGTGATGATATGGGTCATAATTGTCCAACATCAGCTGCATTCAAAACGATTGTTATCTGACAGCTATCCCGACTATGTCTCTGTACAACTCTATCTTGTCTCGAGTAACCATATTTGTTAACATGTCAGCTGGATTCTCATCTGTATGGATCTTTACTAGTCTCAGCAGTTGTTGATCCATCACTTCGCGTATCCAATGATAGCAAATATCGATGTGCTTCGTCCGGGAATGATACATTGAATTCTTGCTCAAGTCCAGAGCACTATGACTCTCACAATGTATCTTGTATTCTGTCTACTTGATCGCTAATTCTCAGAGAACTATTTAACCATAATATTTCTTTTCATGCTACCGCTATTGCAATATACTCAGCTTCTATTGTGGATAATGTAATACACATCTGCAATCTTGCTGATCATGACACAACTCCCCCTGTAAAAGTGTAGATAAAACCTGATGTAGATTTTCTACCATCAAGATCTCATGTCATATCTGAATCTGTATAGCCTTCCAAGATCGGATCAGCTCCCCTGTAGCACATACATAACTTCAATGTACCCTTGAGGTACTTGAGAATCCATTTGACTGCCTCCTAGTATTGTTTTCATGGGTTAGAGAGAAAATGACTCACTACACCCATTGCGTGAGAATATCACACTGCCACAAATATGTCATCGGGTGATAATCATGGCACCTTTTATCATTTTTCATGCGTCATTGCTAAAATAGCTAGCATAACCCTATTTGTCAAGGGCTACCTCCGAGAGTAGATTAAGCCAAAGTTCTGGAACATGTCTCACCCCATTCAGGGTTATTTTATACCCTGCGTTTGTCCGCAACTGAATTTTACTAATTCCCACTATTTAAGAGGAATTGATATTTCTCATCTTCACTGCTCCAAAGTCTCTTGTTTTGTATGTTGTGAAGAAATCTCTGTGAGGGGTGATGTGGTAGGATGCTGCATTATCTACCACCCACTCAACATCTTAAGTTGCGGTGTGAATACATGCTTCTTCTTGGATAGAGCATGTAGCTACATCTCATGAGGCAACTACTGGTGTCTCTGCATCGTTGTTCTTCGGTTGGGAATCGCCTTGACCCTCCTTTCGTTGCAACTTTCGATAATTCTGCTTTAAGTGGACTTCTATGCCACAATAGTAGCCCTTGTAGGTATGCTTTCTTCCGTCTGTATATTTGCCTCTACTTTTGCTTCTACATCTCCCTCTACCTCTATTTTTATTTTGCTGTCTTCCTCGATTCTCTGTGACAATGGCTTATGTCTGATCTGTGCCCACGTCTTTTCTTCTGGCCTCCTCATTTGACAGGATATCTTTTACTATAGGCATGGTAAGTTTCCCTCCTGAAGCCAAATTGCTGACGATAACCACCAATGTTTCCCAACTATCAGAAAGAAAACTGCGTAGTAAGAGGGCTTAAATTTCATCTCCCAGTTGCATGTCTATTGCAGACAACTAGTTCACCAGGCTTTGAAACTCATTGGTGTGTTCTGCAATGGAAGTTCCACTTTGTAGCTTCAGGTTCACCAAACGCCTCATTATTAAAACTTTATTCCGAGCTGTCTTGTCCTGTAATATGTTTTCCAATTTTATCCACATTTTGTAAGCATTTGTATCATGTACTATATGGTGGAAGACACTGTGGCCGATCCACTGCCTAATCTAACTCAGAGTACTGTTATTGAGTTTATTAAAGTCGTACTATTTAACAGATTCTGGTATCACTCCATTCACCTCGATAACATCGAACAAATCTTTAAAGTGCATATAACCTATCATTCGAGGCCTCCAGAAGGAGTAGTTGGTTGATGTCAGGTTGATCATCTCACCGGATGAGGAATCTTCCATTTCCATTTTAAGCTTAAAGTTTAAAATAAAAATAGAATAAAATCAGGACTAATTTTTACAAATCAGAGGTCACTGTTACGTCCGAAACGGTCGAAAATTATGTACTAGATACTTCGTTGGTCCAAATTCTACCTAGTGGCAGATTTATAAATTTCTAAAACTTCTGGGGTTAAAATATAATTTCAGATACTTCAGGGGGCTGAATGAAATTTATCTGTTATACTGACGTGGCAGACATGTGGCTGATGACGTGGCAGAAATAGGACACGTGACTGATGACGTGTCGCTTACTGTGTGCTGATATGGCGCTCACTATGCGCTGACGTGTTGCTGACTGTGCACTGACTGTGCGTTGACGTGGTTGTCTTCAACCTCCAGTAGGCGCGTGCAGTGCGTGGGCGCGTGGAAAGCTCTCCTCCAAGCGTGTGCGGCCTCTCTAGACGTCGGTTTGATCGTCGGAAAATATCATTGTGCTTGTCTCGACGTGAACAAGATGATGGTATGCTCAAAAATGATTTTTGACAACTTTCTCGAAACCCGAATTTTCCGAACCGAGTTCCGTTCTTCGGTTTTATGACCCCAATATATAACCAAAGCTCTGATACCACTTGTTGTGATTCTCTGGTCACTGAAGAGTGTTATTGAGGAAAAACCGATTCTATTACTATAATAATAGAATTTACAAAGTATTACAAACTTTACAAAAAAAACTTCACTATTTACACTCTCAAAGCTTTCTTCACTTGAAGCTTTAATATTTTTGGGATGCCTAAACCTCACAAATGAGCTCTGTATTTATAGTAATATTTAGGCTAAAAATTTCAACACATGAATAGTGATCCACCTAAAGTTTGTCTGTAAGCTTGCACCATTGTCAAAAGTTGTTGCACCATTTTTCCATCTCCACCTAAAATTATTTGAAGGCTTGTAATGATGGTGATGAATGTAGCTGGATCCTTCAGTTTATCCATGTATATGGATCTAAAACGATTTTAAAATATTTTAAAATTTTTTAAATTAACATCCACAATACACATGGAATAACTCAAAAACTTATAGCGAGCGAGGAAAAGCGTTATCAATCCAAAAGAAAAACCGTATCAATTTTTGACATAAGTTGTATTTTGGAAGAAATCTATGGAAAAACTTATTAAGCGGTCATTCTCAACATGACTTCTCTCAGGCAAACCCACTAAAGAAAAAAATTGATTCACCGACACTGGTTGTAAAGGCTGTGAGTTGGAACTTTGCGGTGTTTTTCGAGGCATTTCTACAGTCTTATAGATTTATCATTTTTACTTGTATTAGATTGATTTTAGGTTGTTGCAAAAGTGATACAGTTATACCGCTTCACTTGTAGGTAGAAATATGTATTCACTGACATTGCGTTGGTGGGAAGATTAAGTCAGTCTCATAATTCCTCTTATACCTATAAGTATTTTTAGGTGTGCATCCATCTTTTTACTGAATACGAGAAACACATAATCATAAATTATTTTATATTATTAGGTTTTATTCTAGTTAAATTTGGGTTTTATATATTCAATTTTTTTTCTTTGAAATGGCTGTGTAACCATATCTTTTGTGATTTTTTTAAAGTAATGAATCTTTAAAAAAATAAAAAATAAAAAATAAAAAATAAAAAACCCTCAAACCTTTATAGAATGTAAGATATCCCACGTATTAAATGAAGAAAGAGCCAAAAATAAAAATAAAAGAATTGATGGGTTTTGTTTACTGAAATTAAACAACTGTCACTGCTTGATGTGGCCACGTTTATAATTTTTCTATCACATTAGTAGCTTTCATGGTTTATCCTTCTTTTTCAGGAAGATGAAAACTAAATAAACCTCAAACCCTTTCAACTTCCAACGTCTTTGTTTTTCTATCTTATTTATTTATTTATGAAAAATATTAATGAGTGTCATAAAAACACTCATTAAGAATTTATTTTAAGAAAATTTGATAATAAAAAAAAAAGTGATTAATATTTTAATATCAAAATTTTCCTTAAATGATTTTTTTTATTGAAGATCCTAAAGGCACTCGTATATATATATGCCTTTTAATATCTTATCTAGGGGTGGGCGCGGTTCGGTTTGGTTCGGTTTTGCTAAAAACCGAACCAAACCATATTTTACAGTTCGGATTTTTTACCTCTCAAACCAAACCATTAAATAACGGTTTGGTTCGGATTAAAATTTTTTTAAACCAGCGGTTTACGGATTGGTTCGGTTCGGTTTACGGATTATTATATTTAAAACAAAATTTCATCCACTTAAGTGAAAAAAAAAAAAAAAAAAAACTAGTCTATCAACAAATAGTATGAAATGCTATGATGTAAGATGTGACTCCAGAGAACACATGCACTCCATAAAGAATTTTAAAATGTGGCACAATTAATTCTTTTATTTTTTAAAAATGACATTGAATAATGATGCTACCATAGTATTATCATTCTAATTAAGAGACAAATCTAACATCTTACTTTTAAGAATAATGATGCTACTATAAAATAAAAAATTTAAAAATAAAAGTATTAACAAATAAATTGAAGAAAAAAATATTAACAAATAAATATATTAACAAAAAAATTAAAAATAAAAGTATTAACATACTAATAAAAAGAATACATAGAATTAAATTAAAAGAAAAATACAAATTTTTTTATAAAAATATATAATTTTTTAATTATAACGGTTCGGTTCGGTTTAACAGGTGCGGTTCGGATTAGCTCCCGAACCGAACCGTAAACCGTTTGGGGGTGGTCCAATCCGAACCGTTAGAAAAAAACCGTAAATTCGGTTTGGTTCGGTTCGGTTTACGGTTTGGTTCGATTCGGTCGGTTTTTTTGCCCACCCATAATCTTATCTGTATCTTCGTTATCCACTAACATTAATTCTCTTATAATCGACACAGAATCCCATAATCAAATTCTTGTCATAAGCGAAGGATTTGTTTTCCATGTTTTAAAACAAAGAGATTATAAAGAACTTCCAAAAAGCTAACTGGATTAATTCATAGCTATATTATATCTTTTACCATTTATTGTTCTATTATACGAATGCCAGTAGTAGTATGTTTAAAAATTGTTTGGTTTTTTCGTCGGTAACCACTGAACATACCTCACACGATGTTTATTACAAGTTTAATAAAAATTAAAATGTTTTAAATTAATATTGGAGTTGTATTAATAACTTTTTAATTGAGTTAGTAAGACGTCTCCTTCTCTTATTATTGAGGTAAATGTCTAAGGGTCTGTTTGGTTCAACGAAGGGGAGGAGAGGGATTTTAAAGGAGGGGAGGGGAGGGGAGGGGAGAGATTTTAATTAAATATATGTTTGGTTCAAAGGAGGAGAGGGGATGAGAGGGTTTTTAATTAAATATATGTTTGGTTCAAGAAGGGAGGAGAAGAATTTTAAAACTAATTTACTATTTTATCCTTATAGCTTGTTATAAATAAAATTAAAATAATAAAGGCTTATATTATCTTTGAATTAAACAAATAATAAAATTAAAATTAAAAGCTCTACATATATAATACATGTTATTAAAAATAAAATTAAAACAAGCATCAAACCAGTAGCTAGGTTTTGACATAGATGAATAGATAAAAAAAACTGCAAAATATTCAAGTTTATAACATAAATTACTAAAATGATTAAGTTCAGATAATACGCAAAATGTTAATAAGGTTTCAGCAAAATAGTTAGGAGGAGAGTTAAAATTGGCTTAGGAGATTTTGTAATTAGGACAATTTAGGATTTTTAATATATAAGTTAGGATACTTTAGTCATTGCATTTAAAATTTTAATTCTTCACTTTCTCTCCCCTCCAAAACCCCCCACTTTTGGAGGGGAGCTAAAATTGGCTTAGGAGGGATTTTGCTCCTCTCCCCTCCCCTCCTCTCCCCTTAAAAAAATTGAACCAAACAAACATAATTTAAAATAATCTCTCTCCTCTCCTCCCCTCCTCTCCCCTCCAAAAACCCCACAACCAAACACAGTCTAAGTCTCTCCGTTGGTGTTAGTCTTGGTTGAACCATATTTATCAATATTTGTATTATAATCTCTTATGTAAAATTTAAAAAGAACATATATTATTTGTCATGAATTAAGTGTTGAATATTTCAATTTTTCATCATTAATGTAATACTTTTATAATATTTATCAATGACCGCAAGGGGGAGAGTCAAGATTTGAACTCTATTGGGGTTAAATTATAACTTAAAAGAAGGGTATGTGACCAAAATTGTAATTTCACATATAAAACACATAATATATAATTATATTTAAGGTTAAAAAAACAGATTTTATAAATATATATGAGAGATCATGGTATCCTTTGATTTTAAAGGATCTTTGTCTCTATGATTATGTTTGATTGATGGAATGTGATGGTTAGAAGTGAAATATAATTTAAAATTGTAGGAAAAATTTCTAAATATTGTTATATGAGTTTATATAGTAAATGAAAGGATGTAATCCTTAAGTGAAGAGATTAAACTTTTGGGTTTAAAGGGAATTGTATGTCTTTTTAGGGGAAAGAACACAACATTTAGGAATGGCCTTAATTGATATAAGGGTACATTTTCAATGGTAATCTTCCATGTATATAAATAAGATTTTGGATTCTCATTTCTATTCACTGATTTTTCTATACATTCTCTTAAAAGTCTTGCATATTAGGAGGTCTTGAGTTTTTCATAATCAAAAGAGTTCCCACCATTTATCACTGTTCAAGTTCATGTGAAAATAATGTCTCTTCTACAAGAATCATCCAAGTAATCATGGGATAACGTTAGCCACAAGACATCCGTAGAGCACCGAGGCGGGGCTAATAAGTTCTTAAGGACATAGGCAACTCGACTTGGATCCAGTTTCGATCATCTTCAATATTTTTCCAGGTTTTTCTAAGTCTTATAGTTTATGTTCTGATTTTGGTAATCATTAAGATTAATTTGCATGTCAATATCGATAAATGACACATATTAGACAACAATCTTAATAACTTATTACTTTTAAAGTGTTGTTGAATCAAATTTTACTTTCCGCAAACTACATTCTAAACAAGCTACCTCACAGAAGATTGGACAATACACCATATGAATTGTGGAAAAGTCACGTATCTTCCTACAAATATCTGAAAGTGTGGGGGTGTCTCGCCAAAGTGATGGTTCCTAAACCTAAAAAGGTTAGAATAGGACCAAAGACTGTTGATTGTATATTCATTGGATATGCTCACAACGGTAGTGCATATCGATTCTTGGTACAAAAGTCTAAAATTCACAACATCAATCCAAATATGATAATTGAGTCAAGGAATGCGACATTATTTGAAAAGACATTTCCTTGTAAGGAAAAACAAAGAACAATGTCTCTCAAACGAACTATTGATGCAGCTAAAGGCAGTAATCAAGTTGACCAAGAACTAGATCAACATGAAAATGTTGAGAAAAATGAACATATACGTAGCAAAAGAGCTAGAATGTCTATTGTTAGTGTCTCTAAGACATGCCCAAGATCCTAAACATGATTTTAGTGTGAATTATCAAGTAAAGTTGCGGAAAAAACTTACATTGATCAGTTGAGAAATTTCTAAAATTTCCTTAGATGATGAAGCTCCAAGCTTGATTTGAGTTGTTAAACTCTTGGGTGAGTTTCCCTATCACCTTGATTCAACTCTCCAAGTGCTAGCTTGCAAGAAATTTTGAAGCAAAAATTTCTCTAAGGAGAAGAGAAGGTCACGGCATTTGAGGGAGGAAGAAGAGAGAAAATGTGTTGTTCCAACTTTCCAAAATTGGTAGGTGTGTGGTTTAATGAATCTCATTAATTGTAGCCAACTACACACATCAAAGAATGACAAGTTATGTAAGTAAAGTGGGTCTCACCACTTT